>CBVK0100026267.1:0-21048 GCA_900067695.1 Picea abies
TACTGCTCAACAATACCAAAGTTTTGAACAGTTGAATACGTCCAACCCAAATCATCCATCGAACAATGCCAAGAATAAAGGATGGAACAGGAATAACAACAACCCAGGTCAAGGCAGGAATCAACCCCCACAACACCAACCAACTGGGGGAAACCAGAACCAAGGGAACCAAAACCCCCAAGGGGGAAATAATAATAAATGCCAAGGGAGAAATAATGTTAAAACCATCTTCCCTTGAGCCCTTTGTGGTGAGTTTGGTCATTACACTCATCATTGCCCCCAAATCACTGATTTCAAATGGTTGAAAGACTCTAGTAGTCTTCCCCATTCTCCTGCACAACTTACCCCTTAGCAGGCACCACAACAATACGTGCAACAACCCCCTCCCATCGTGCTGCAAAATCCTATTCCACATAAAGGTGTGATAAACACCCAACAGGACACACAACATCCCCCACCTCAGGTGGGACAATACCTCAACCCCAACAACCCAGTAGAGCCAACAATTTTCCTCACCAGTGAGGAATAAATCCTTCTGCAAACACGTAGTCATCAGTATCATACACCCATTGAGTCTCCTCCCATCCCTCTAAAAACAAACCCTCCACCGTCGGGACCCCCATTGGTGATACCTCTCCCTTTCGCCGAAACACCGCTTCACATCCCTCGCATCCCATTGCGCAGGAATGTCCACTACCCACAGGCTAGGGAAACTCATAACTATAGTTTGGTAGACAACTTAGCACAATCCCCGGCTGCCATGTCAGTCTTGGAAGTCCTCCAGACTTGTCCTACTCAGCGGAAATCACTAGTTTCCACCTTGGGGACAGTCGACCCTGTAGATACCCGACTCATCACCTTTGATCTTGATAGTGGAGAACCTCGTCTTCCCGCCTTGATCGCTTTTCAAATACTAGTGAAAATATGGAACATCACAGTTCATCGGTGTATCATCGATGAAGGTGCATCTACATGCATCATGTCCAAAACAGTATGGCAGAAACTTGGTTCCCCGAAACTCATACCCTCTGCCATCACATTACGAGCTTATGATGGATGACCATCCTCTCCTGAAGGGCTCTTCCAAAATTTCCCCGTTGAACTCGAGGGCAAGATTATTCTCATCGATATCGAAGTTATCGATGCCTCGCTTGATTATAATATCCTATTCGGTCATAGCTACATGTAGGCTATGAAGGTAGTGGCATCTTCCATCTTTCGTACAATGATGTTTCCCCACAATGGGAATATCGTGACCATCGACCAAGTCTCACATTATGAGCCTAACCCATCTGCCAACCTCGATAACATTCTTCCTCTCATCCACACAAACCAAGACTCATATCCACTTGTTGAGATGGGTCTTTGGATTTTTAAAGATCCATCCTTGTTAGGGACATACCATGGAGCACCACCACTCCTTCATCCTACTAATCAAGTATGCATTATATCATCTGACGGAACTCACATAGAGGATACCCTTCCTCCTACAGAGGCTTCTGTCATATCTGACGTCCCAGTCATCACAGAAACCCCTCCTCAAAACCGCAATGGACACTCATCGACCCCATCAGTCCACGATTCCACTTCCCCCCAAGGACATAGTCCAGTTTGGGAGACAGTTCCCCAACCCCTCACTCAAAATCCCTTCTTTTACCTTCCACCCGACATAGAATCTTTTCAGGTAGCCGCAATGCTCACGCTACCTAATATGGTGTTAACAATCCCAGTTTTGTATTTACACCCACTAGAGATGGTCCCTCGACCATCCCTTCCCCCTTAGGAAGGAATCCCCATGAAGATTCCCATCCTTACCCCCACCACCCCCCAACTCACTAACCCCCTTGCTACAGCTGGGGGCAGGAGAAAGAAGAAGGAGCCCACCGCTCCACTTCCTCCACGTATCCCACCACCTTGCACACTATGTGAGAAAGAGGGCCACCAAACCAACAACTGTCCATCACTACCTGAATTATGGAATTTGATCCCCCTCAATCAAACTCCCACAACACCCACCACTAATGTTAATCCCACCACTACCACCCACCCTTACAGTAGTAAAGGGTTGAGGACAAAATACGCTTGTGCTATCTGTTTAGAGTATGGCCATTACACCCATCATTTCCCAACACTACCACACTTTCGGCAGACATTAGTCGCAGTGCACCAAAACTTCCAGAACAACCCCAGCCCTGCTACGTCCTCCTCAACAAATATCACTGACATTCGTTATGTCACCACTTTAGTCAATGAACGTATGAGACGCCCTTTCTCTCTCTGTGATTCATTAGCTCATTTTACATAACAATGTCCTATGGTCCTTGAATATAGTCAACGTCAATTGGCCCTGCTTCACCGACCCACAGAGGTGATAATGGACATTACCTCATCACTAGAGGGTCTTCATGTCATTTCTCCTTAGCCCGAGGCACTCCCAAAACCTCTGTGGTTCTTAGATGACATATCTAAGGATTTACCCCCCAACCCTCCCAACTCTCCTGCTCATTCCCCTACGGACACTTTCCACCCAACCACCATGGGTACCCCTCAGTACTTCAATATATGGTTTATGTCGAGTGAACCCTCACCATCTCCTAACCATGTTCCCCCTGTTTCTTCACCAGGCGGCAACCACACAACCACTGTCACCGAGATCACTCCTCATGACCCCTTGTATTCATGGCGTTTCCAATGCGACGAGGAAATACTGGAAGAGATAAATCACCCGAACTCTCCCTGGGATGTGCTACACCACCGCGCACTCTTCTCTCCATAGGAAGCCCCCATGCCTCCTAACCAGAACCCCATTTACGCGATCGAAACCAAGGATTTTATCCCATCAGGGCCTATTGATTGGTTCAAAAATCCCATTCCTGCTCCTGATGTGTTTCAAGAAGGCAATATGGATAACATTTCACCCACCATCAAAATCGACATTTCCATTAAAAATGGCATCGTCGAAGAAATCACCATTGGAGCTTCTTGCACTCCTGAGGAAATCATCGCATATAAAGCCCTCTTCCAGGAATATAGGGATATTTTCGCCTGGTCATACACGGAAATGCCTGGCCTCGATCCCTCTATTGTCAAACATCGCATCAACACCTGGCCTGATATCACACCAGTTCGCCAAAAACAGCGACTGCTACACCCATCCAAAGCCGCAGCTATCAAAGCCAAAATTGACAAATTACATGCTGCCGTGTTTATTTACCCCATCTCTTATACCTCATGGGTTTCCAACCCTGTACCCGTTGACAAAAAATAGGGTACTATCCGCGTTTGCACAGAATTTCGCAATCTCAATAATGCATGTCCCAAAGACAACTTTCCAATGCCTTTCATCGATCAAATTATCGACGACTACGCCAGCCACGAGGCTCTCTCCTTTATGGATGGATTCTCTGGCTATAAAAAAATTCAAATCCACCCAGCCGATCAGTATAAAACTGCATTCACTACCCCGTGGGGTACTTTTGCATATCGTGTCATGCCTTTTGGCTTAAAGAATGCCAGTGCAACTTTCCAACGGGCAATGACATACATCTTTCATGATCTGGCTAACATCATCCTCGCCTACTTTGATGACCTCAGAGCTCGATCTAAGAAATGCACCCAACATCTTGATGATTTACAAATCATACAACATCCGCTTGAATCCTCTCAAGTGTGTGTTCTATGTCACCACAGGGCACCTCCTCGGTTTTATTGTTTCCCAAAGCAGTATTACCGTGGACCCCCTCAAAGTCCAAGCTATCACAGAAATTCCACCTCCCTGGAATTTACGGCAACTTCAGAGTCTTCAGGGAAAAGATAACTTTATTAGACGCTTTGTCCCAGATTACGCCATATGTGCACACGGTTTCCTCCGCTTACTATGTCACGACATCCCTTTTCACTGGGACGACCATGCCCAATAATCATTTGAAGATCTTAAAGCAGTGCTTTCAAACGCACCTTTAATTAGTGCACCTGACTATAATCGTGACTACATCCTCTACGTATCAGCATCAGCTATATCAGTAGTCAGTGTCCTTGTCCATCTCGGAGATGAAAATTGTGAACACGTCATTTATTACGTTAGTAAGAACCTCTCAGGGCCACCCTTGAAGTATAAACATGAAGAGAAACTTGCTCTTGCAGTTGTCCTCGTAGTCCAGAAACTGCACCATTACATTCTGCTTCTCACCACAAAGGTCATCGCAAATTCCAACCCTATGCAGTACTTTCTCAACCGTCGGCAAGTTAACGGAAAATGCACTCGATGGATCATTATCCTTTAGGAGTACAACCTTGAGTTCTCAACACCTAAGAGTAAGAAGGCCCTCATTCTCACCGAACTTGTCACGACCCTCCCCTCGGACACCACCAGTGCCCCCATCAATACTGACTTTCCTGATGAACATCTCTTTTACATTACTTTGGATGATCCTTGGTACGACGACCTTCTCTTCTACCTCCAAACTCAAAAGTTTGGTAACCACCTGTCACGGGATGATCATCGACATATTCTCCATCAGGCCCCCCGCTACCTTCTCATCGGAGACATCCTATACCGGCGGGGTGTCGACACCATTCTTTCTCGATGCCTAACTATGGACGAGGTCGATAGAGTCTTAAACGACTACCACAATGGCGCATGTGGGGGCCATCTTTTGGGTATATCCACTGCTCAAAAGATTATCCGAGCCGGTTACTTCTGGCCTACCTTGTTTCATGATTGCATTCATGCCTTGAATGATGTGAGCAATGTCATCTCTACGCCAACAAAGCCTGAGCTCCCCCCGCTCTTCTTCACCCTATCATTACTGCCGACCCTTTTTGTAAAAGGGGCATTGACTTTATGACTTGTAATCCCCCCTCCAGAAATGGCCACAAATACATCATTGTTGTCGTTGATTACTTCACTAAATGGGTTGAAGCTGTGCCCACTTTCAACAACACCGCTGACACTGCAGTGCGTTGTTTCTTTAACCACGTCATAGCCCACTTTGGAGTACCCCTCCAACTCATTTTCGACCATGGGAAACACTTCGAGAATGATATCTTCGTCGAACTCTCCTCTCGGTTAGGCTTCTCTCACGAGTTTGCCTCACCATATTACCCTCAGTCAAACAGACAGGTCGAGGCAGTTAACAAAGTCCTCAAGACCATGTTACAGTGCACAGTTAATAAACATAAAACCAATTGGCATCATATGTTATTTTCTGCACTATGGGCTTATCTAATGGTTGTGAAAACTGCTACCGGTTTCACACCGTTCCATTTATTCCATGGGGTCGAGGCAACTCTTCCCATCAAGTGCGAAATTCCCACCTTACACACCACAATTGAGCTATTACCTGACACTGCTCCAATGGAGCAGCGCTTGCTAAACTTGGAGTCTCTGGATGAAGATCGTCGATCTTCCTTATAGAACAATGAGGCAGCTAAAAAACGATCCAAGACTAGCTTTGATCGCCATGTCAACCTTCGATCATTCCGCGAAGGCGACCTCGTCCTAGTTTATGATATTGCTCATGATACCTTTGGCCACAGAAAATTCGAATCACTTTGGCATGGCCCTTACATTATCCAACATTGTCTCACCAAAGGCACATACATCCTGGCCTCCCCCGAAGGCCTCTTTCTCAAGGAACCCACCAATGGGTTGTATCTCAAGAAATTTTATGCTTAAAAGTAGTCATTCTACTTTAGGTTATTTCTTTTTTAGCATTCTTAATCTTTTTTTTCCTCCCCTCTTGTCTAAACTATCCTTTATGCTATTGACAAATGCTTCCTCCACCATCCTACCACATCGGTTACGCCGACGGTGCCAACCGTTGGACACAAAATCTCGCTTCGGCTGCTTGGGCTCTCTACACCTCCTCACATGAAATGCTTCATTCAAGCGGAATATGTTTGGGATCAACAACCAACAACCAAGATGAATATACTTCTATCATAGGCCTCCTAGCCGATGCTTAGCATCATGATATTCGTCACCTAAGCATCTTCCTCGACTCTCAACTAGTCATTTTCCAGCTCAACAATGTGTACCGCATACGCGATCCGTGCCTCTTTCACAAATACCTGTAGGTTAGGCTGTTATCTCGACATTTTGATTCCATTACATTTACACATATTCCAAGACAATTGAATCAAATAAGAGATCACATAGCTAACATGGTGTTAAATTGACATATATCACATCAAGCTACACATACATAAACATATCACAAAACCTATCATAGCATATATATAGAATAGGTGCAATCAACTCATTAGCAAAAAACATGTAGACAACATATGGATCTCAAATATGTATACTCATGTATAGATAAAATCCCATAAGGCCATCCGAATGTTTACATACAAAAATACATGTATCCTCAGACCAATGCAGCACCTCGATACACATATGGGCTCACCAGCCTATATACAACAAAAAAAGATATACATCATACACCACTCATGGTGCCTCTATCGTGCCACCACCTACTCCTCCCTCAGGTGGTGGCGGCCCACCACCACCTGCCCCAGGCGGTGGTGGTCCACCCCCTACAGGACCCTCCTTCCCTAGCGGCAGGCCTCCACTTGTCATAGCAGCAACCACTGCTACTCATCGCACTATGGACCGCCATGGTGGCGGTACCCCCACACACTGCTCCAAGAAACTCTCATCCTGGATGCATGACCACATGCCCTCAGGAACATCCTGTAAAACCGTCTCCAAACGACGACATATATCATCAAAATCCACTCCGGCCACCGCCGGAGGAGCGTGTGATGGCCCCGCACCAGGGTCATCAAATCGGTGCCTCCTCGCTGCCCTATCCAGATTAGCTGGTCGCCCCGCGGCATCCTCACACCGATGTCTCTCCCTCTGCAACAGTCTCTCCAGCTCTCGACAAGCTGACACTCTCTACATCTCCACCTCGCGCCCACGAGGTGCCACATCTGCACATGAAAACAAACAACAGATAGTATCAACATCTATACCATAAACATATGGACGGCTATCTCAAAAAAAATACGCAAACATACATATCTACATCATCAATCAACATACCTCGATGATCAAAAACCTCCCCAGGAGGTAGCACCATATCTGGATCATCCCAGACGTCCACCCTGGCATAGGTGTACCACAAAATCACCTGCGACATCTGTCGCCATACCTGCGCTGCCTCTGCCGAAAATAAGTGGCCACCTTTGCCACCACCATGAAGAAGAAAAATAGTCGACCACCGCCTCAACGATAGCTATCGCGCCATCGACATCCCCAATAGAATCCTCGGGCGCAACATCGACACCCTCTCTAGAAACCATGCCCCTAGGATGGACCCAAACGCAAACTCCCCAGTATCAGTAGACCGACAGTGGTCCAACTGCGCCACCATCCTTGCATGTAGCGTAAGCCCCCAAGCGAAACGCTCGTCGGCCAACACTCTCTCCAGCACCAGAAGTTGGCCACCACTGATCCGCTGGGTCGCCAGTGACCCGTATACTCGTACAATCATCACTGCTATATAGTGATGCACCAGGGAATCTATCGACGATATGCTCACCACCATCCCGAACATAAAGTTCCGACCGAAACAATATCTTTGGCCAATCGTGACGAGCGTCGTATCCCTAGGCAGCACCAGCTCTGCCGGTAGGGGCGTTCCCCGGAATGGGAGCCCCGTCAAGAAATATACATCCTCCATCGCAGTGAAGGGGATCTGCTCTCCTTGCACGAGGAAGCAGTGCAGCTCCAAACTCCACATCTGGATCAGGAATTGTAGTAGATACTCCTACGACTGTATCAACGGGCACTCAAAAAACTTTAGCAGCCCACAGGATGCCAACGTCGCACACACACCGGGCCCCTCAATGGCCATGGTATCTCACAGTTGAGACCAGTCTCGCTCTCGCCAACCCACTGGAATCGTCACCACCGTCCACCTGCAGACAACACAAATTCCTATATCATCTCAAGAAACCATCAACAACATCAAAAAGACTCGTTTTTATTCACCTCAACCTTGCCTCCTAGGCACGGTTTTGTTACCCACAGGCGCACACACATGCATGCCTGTTCACTACACAGGTGCACACACAAGCGCGCCTGTTCACTACACAGGTGTGCACACATGCGCGCCTATTCATTACATAGGTGCGCATCAGTGCGCACCTATTTGTTTCACAGGCGTGCTCCCATGCGCACCTGTTCAACTCACAGGCGCGCTCAGGTGTGTGCATGTTCAACCCACAGGCGCGCCCTTTGAGCACACCTTAAATTATCTTTACCACACCCCCATGCACATATATTTTGGGGATAGGCATGTACATATGCACGCCTATCACCGGATCTCCCACGCATGTGGGGCCCATCTCCCCTAAATGTCTTTGTACGGCCCCCCGTACAGCCCTTGCCCAAAAAATGAAATCCTATTTCTATGCAGGATGATCAGGCCACTAACCTGACCCTCGCTAATCACCAATCGGATGCCTCATCCTCCCCAAAAATCCAAATATCCTCTGAAAACTAGTTGTCCAGTCACTATTACAGCAGGTACAAATGAAGTGGAAATGTGGGCCTTACAACTATATATAGGCCTTTTGCCAAACTTCCACTCACCATTCCGGGAGCTCACGGTGTCCATTTTTCAATCCGTCTTCAGCCATGAGATTAGCATCTCGTCATCTACATCACAATAGTTCCTAGGCCTCTTTTCATCCTGAGCCCCTGGGGCACCTTTTTTATCCATGGTCAGGTACGCATGCACATATTTCACGTTTATCAAATACATGCTCATATCTTCGATTCTTTTCAGATATTGTTCACTTTTGGGTATTTGGTTTTCATGTGTATAGGTACTTGATCATCATACATCGACAAAACCCCTTCAGGTATATACTCATCACTGGCATGTCATCTTTCCTGCTGTATCACATTTACATTTCCAGTCACACCCTCTGATATTGGCCTCTAGGATCTCCATTCCCGGCTCTGCAGTACCCACGCCTCCATTTGCATCTTTGGTACTGTTACCCGATAGGATTCTTACCCACATGAGTTGTCCCATTCATAGCACCTTTTTCCACTTTTTGAAACTCATGCTGTTTTTCATTACCCTTTAGGGATGGGAGTCCTGATAGTCTTTCATCATGTCACAAATCAGCCACATACTCCTTCTCCTCATTTTGCTATCTTTCCCACACAGACTCCTAGATTGTCTCTTTCCGGTTCTATTTTTTACTTGCACCTCCACAGTATCATGAACCCTCCATTTCATCCACAATCAGTTTGCCCATCTACGAACCTACCTTCATTTCACCTACCTCATACAGAATCTTACCAATGGGGCCCCCACCCTTCATTGGTTTTCCAAGCAAATTATGCCCTACTTGGGCCACCCAGATCACACTGGGGCACCTGTTTCTGTATTTGTACATTTCTCCCTAATTATTTGTTATTTATTGTACAAACGCCTTTATTTCCAGTTATTACATTATCTTTTTGTCATCACCTTTGGCAACTTGCTTCCTTCCTTTTGGCCAATCGCAACCCATGTCACCCTTGGTTGGAGCATTACTTATCATCTACCCTTGCCAGCATCGTCCATATCTTTAGAGTACCCCACAAGTCACTTACCTCTACCCTCTGAATTTGTTCACCTTGTCCTACCTCTGGCACAACTTATCACATGTCTTGTTGTCCCCCTGACACTCGACCTCGTTACACGGTTGCGGCCACTTTTTATCTCATACATCCTCCAACCAAGGGCAGTGTTGAGTCCTCCCACTTCTTGACTTCGTGCATGTACCTCTCCCACTTCCTCACCTCAGTAGATTTCCCGAAGCCCTTTACTTTTGGGAGTCGCATTCCCCTTTTGTCAACATCAACACAATTTTCCAGAAGAGGGTCAATATCTTGATTCTCATTATCCATTCAATGAGATATCTTGAACGACACAGGGTGAAACACCATTACTCTCTGCTATTGTTGACCCCCATAACATTCGATGCCAACACTTTCTCATGTTACGGTGGGTCTTACTTTGTGACTATTGCAGTTATTTCTCTCATTTGCCGAAAACCTTTGAACGAGGCTGGGCTATCAATGCCCACATGATCGCTGCTACATATTACCGCCATCACTGCCTACTATTCAAAGCATGTTCATTTTCAGAATTGTCTTTTTCCTCTATCACGACTGCCTCTGAGGGTGTTGCAGTTGTCTACACCAACACTTCAGTCATTTTTTTTTAGAGTTACATGACACGAGCATGGGGCATGCCCGCCTCGTTTGTACACAGTTTTCTATTTTGCGCACCTCATAGAAGGTCGGGTCCTACTGGTTCCTTTTTCTCCAATGGATCACTCTGAACGATCCCACTAGTGCTCTATCTTACAACAACATTCTCAGTAGAAATAACATTGATGTATTTTGGCTATACGTATGCTCCTAACCTCATCCATCAGGGGGCATATGTTATCACTGAAATTTCGTCTGCACATGGTTACAAGAACTCAGCATCGTCAAACAATAATGAAGTCATTCATGGACTTGAATTAATACGACAACATTCAAAAAAAGGTCAAAAACTATACAAAGTAGTGAAAAATTGAAGAGCGCTTTGCACACATTGGGCGCGCACGCATATGCACGGAACAAGAACATACAAATCGCGCACAGGCACACGATGTGCAACTGTTAGCGCAAAAAGTCGCGCACCTGCTAAACGACACATTTATGAAAGTGGTTGGCCTCCCAACCACTTATGGTTCAGCTCCCAAGCCGATTTGACCTCCAAATCTAGGCTGGATTTGAATGGTGAGCTAGTCAAAGACCTAAGAATGCCCTAAATGGCCTCTTTTCACACTACAAAGCAGTTACACAAAATCCCAAAGCAATGCTATAAAAATCCATGAATGCACCTCATTTTCTCAAGGAATTCAAAGTAATGTTATGCTGCCTATATTGTTTTAAGGACTCCATCCTTGACAAGAGCACATTGGCACCATTACATTGAGCAAACCATCTCACCATTGAGTGGATTTGTAAATATTTCTTTCATCACCATTTTCATTTTCTTTTTTGTAAAAAGAGCTAACTAGTGAGGGTCCAAGAGCCTTCCCTTGGAGGAAGAAGGGACTCATAGTCCCCTTTATTCTTGGTGCTTTGTTTTCATCAATAGATCAGCCTTAAACATTGGTGACATGGGTCTTTTTGTTCTTGTTATCTCTATGTCCTTTGCTTATGATTTTAGTCTTTATTGCATCTATTAGTTTAATTCTTAATCTTAGTTTTTGTTTTTCTTTCTCTAACTCTTTTCTCTATAGCTGTCCTGCTCAGCAGACCCAACTGAGCTTGTAAGAACCTCTTATTTGCTCACCAAGGTGACGAAAGAGACGCAACACCTACGTTCTACACTACAAGGTAATTGCATACGTGCCCACCAGTTCTGTAAAAGATATATTGGTTCAGCCTGATGGCGATGGGAAGAGGGGCCGTTGGCTTGCTAAAATTAAAGAATTCGATCTAGAGGTGAAACCGACGAAACTAGTAAAAGGGAAGGGTTTGGCTAAGCTATTAGATGAATCAAATTTCAGAGAACTCAAAATGAATAACCTGCAGAGATATGAAGGATGTGTGGACGTAAACGAGCTCGATGACCAAATAGCTACAACCAGAATCGAAGAGATGTTTGCCTTATCAGATTGGTATAAAGACATACTGTCCTACCTACTGACCCTAAAATGCCCAAGTGATCTGTCTCCAGCTAAATCCAGGACACTGAAGATGCATGTGGTGAAGTAACGTATATCTGAACGCCAATTGTACTGGAAGGACCCATTAGGCTTCCTACTAGTGTTTTTAGTAGAATCAGAAATAGAGGGGTTCATAAATGAATTTTATGAAGGAGTGTGCAGAGGGCATCATGCTTGGAGGGAAACAACTTATAAAATCCTGAGGGTAGGATATTATTGGCCTAAACTATTCTCAGATGTCAACACCAAAGTTAGAACCTGTAACCCTTGCCAGTTGTTCGCAGGTAAACAGAAGCTCCCAACGCTACGTCTGGTTCCGATCAAAACCAAAGCCCCTTTTCAAGAATGGGGGTTAGATTTTATAGGCAAAATCAACCCACATTCCAACAATCAATACAAATGGATCCTCATTGCTACATATTACTTCACCAATTGGGTGGAGGCTATTCCAACTAGAAAGGAGATCGATTCAATGGTAATAGATTTCTCGGAAGAGAACATACTATCCAGATTCGACTGTCCCCAAAAGATAGTCACGGATAATGCCCAAACATTCAAGTCTATGGCAATGGTCAGATTTTTCCAAAAATATAACATCATATTGGGCCACTCCACAACATGTTACCCTCAAGGAAATGGGTTATCTGAGTCATCAAATAAAAGTTTAATTACCATAATTAAGAAGGTGTTGAGTGAAAACAAAAAATATTTGCATGTGCATTTGAAGTACACTTTGTGGGAAAATCAGATAGGTATGAAGAAATCCATTGGTACTTCTCCTTTCCAAATGGTATATAGGATTGACGTGGTATTAACTATAAATATAGCACTCCCTATGATGAAGCTTTGGCAAGATGAGAAAGAAGAACCAAACCATGTCACAAGGAGAATAAATTAGCTTATTGAGGTTCAACAGCACAGGACCGAGGTGGACGAAAGGATGCAAAAATGCCAGGACAACATGAAAGCACTGTTCGATCATAAGGCCAAAGATAGGGAATTCCTCCCTGGCGATTTGGTTTTGAAATAGGATGCTGGAAGAGAAGACTCTGCAAAACATGGTAAATTTGACCATATCTAGTATGGACCGTTCCAGTCATAGCATCTGAAGGGAAGAATTCGTTTCTGTTGGAAAATTTGGATGGTAAAATCTTCAACGCCCCTGTTAACGGGCGTTATCTGAAGCATTATATGGAATAAATGATTTCCCAGTTTCCATTGTATATACCGTATTTTTTTGTTTGTTTTCTTTTTATAGATTTGATTGATTTTACCTTTATCGCAAATAAAATAGGTCAATGATCTCTTAGGAATAAGGATATACAATAATCAACACCTCAAAATCTATAAACCTTAAAACCCTAATACTCCCACTGTTGTTTTCTTTCAGGATTATGGCTTACAACCCCAATATAAAAAAGAAGAAAAAGCATGGGCATGCATCGAGAAATCAATCTACCCAAAACAGGTGATAAAATAAATTTTATTAAGACGAAATCGAAATCGTAAGGAAAAAGTATGATCGCCCGAACTGTCTAGATTTTTTGAATGATTATCACCTAGGTGCAACAACGTTTCATCGAATGTGGTTTTTCACCGGGTATGCCCACCAAAGAAATTTTGTCACTATGGTTTCCAAGGAGTTCCTCCCAAATAAGATGAAGAAATTTGAAACAAACTGCAGAAGTAAAGTAGACTCAAAGAAAAAGTTTCCAAGGTCGAAACTAAGTATAATGCCTGTGCTTCTAAAATCTTAGCTTTCCTCGTCACTTTTCCTCCCTTTCTGCATTTCTTACTCCCCTGGAACTAGATGTTTCCCTATAACATCCACAGAATAAGAAGGAGTTACACCTTACCACTCGAAGCTAGAAAAAAATTGTTTTGAAGGCTGCCCAGATAGCTCTTCTGCTCCTACTGAACTAAGATATGCGTGGGCTGATCCTAATTCTCTTAGTTATTTCAAAAAAAATTAATGATCAGTTTTGCATCAAAAGAAGGCCCTCGAAAATAAATTTCCCCGTAAGTTACCTACGAACTAATATGTTTTGAAGGTCAAAGGGGAAAGTGGTCTAGATTAATCCAAATGAGTTAACAGACCTCTATAGAAAATTATACACAGATATCACCCCTGGTATACTTTATACTAATTGATTTCCCCCACTTCATGTCAAAAGAAAAGTATAGACAGATGGTGAAAGGAAATTCAAAAAATTCGATTTCTCCCATCCAGTCCCAAAGAGATGATGAAAGGAAATTCATGAAATGATTGCCCTCATCTTAGCATTTAAATTCAAAGTTACAACTTGAAGTGGTGAAAGGAAATTCAATAAAAGGGAACCAGATAACTTCACCGGGGTACTGAATAGGCTCGCTGGCAGTGAAGCAATGTCCAAGATATTTGTAAGGATGTTATACATGAACCATATTGTTATCTATGACCAGTTTTCACTTGAAGCCAGATCTACATCCCATGTCCATACAAGAATCCCTGTTTAAAAACATCAAAACTACTTCACACTGATGCAAGCAAAATAAAAAAAATTTGTTTAAATCCTTAAGATTCTTTGGTCATCCTAAGAAGAGACAAGTTCAATGTTAGGGAAGGGGAAGCTACCAGGTGGACCGACTTTGAGATAAGGAAGGGATGAAGTCCCGAAGGCTTTCAGAGTTAAGGATGAAACCCTCCCTTTTCTTTTATATCCTCTTTCTAAACAAGTCTCACAGAAGAAAACTAATGACTCCATTTGCCCAATAAAGGAACATGGTCTACTGTTCTTCTCATCCTGCAGGGAGACGAGATCCCTAGATGGAGCCTATGTTGGAACAACCCCCTTTTTCTAAAATTTTCAAGAATAAAGATTAGCTATGGAGCCGCCTCTTAACAATGATTTTTATTTAAGAGACTTGTTTTGGTTTCTCGAAAATCGACAGTTCGCGATGTAGAAAGAGCTAGTTTCCCAGCCTACTTAAAGCCCCAAGTTTCGAAACCCCAAGAACCTGTTTTAAACACGCTTAAGTGCAAGATAAAAGTGTTTAACTTTTAGTAAGGCCCATCACAATTTCAAGATTCGGGTTTCCCTGCGACAAAGTGTTATCAAATTATCGCCCCTCATAATCCTGACTCCTGAATTCGTGAAGTTTAGAAAGTTTTTCCCAAATCACGATTAACTAAAAGTTTTAAATAGAGGATTATCGCTTAAGATAATCATGTCGCGAGTTCATGATTTGGACTTTACTTATGCCATGAATTTCGGGGATATGATACTTGTAACCCTGATACCAGAGGTCACGAGATCCTTTTTTAATATTGATAAATTAAAAACCAAAGGTAATTAGTGTTAATCCACCAAATCACAGTTTTGCGATCTCTGGGGTTCATGGTCCAAAACTGAGGGTAGAAATATTCTGAAGTTGCAAATGCCAGAAAAAGAAATTAAGAACTAAAAGCACTTAATAAACGGACTAAGACAGATTGAATAATGCTTTAATCAACTTTTACACCGGTACAACCTACAGACAAAGCTTTAAACGTCTATGCATTCTTCCCGAGTCATGCCATCAAAACATTTATGACATTTATAAGAAGGTCCTGTGAAGTGATTAATACTAAGATCTAATTTTATCTCTAAAATATTTCCTTTAATGATTTGAATATTCTGTCAGTGAGAAATCGTATAGGATTTAAGTGCTCAAAACAAAAGGATTACCGTTGTTTGTTTGAAATTCTTTCTAGTTTTTTGCAGAGCCATTTTTCCAAAGTAACCCCTACTTGTATTTTCTCTTTCTGCAATAGGAGGCTGAATCATAGGGTTCTATATTATGGCTCTGAGGAAAAATCCCAAGACTACTGGTGAGAGTTCATGTCAAGTTTCAGATATTATCTCCGATACTTCACCCAGGAGCATCAATACTATTAAAACATGGACACAAGTCCCTGAGGTCTTGCAATGTGAGCTGATCAATTGTTTAGATGATTCTAGCGGTAATGAGAAAGAGGACATATCCATAAAACATAAAGTTGTCACTCAATCTGAGATACAAAATATCACAACAAGGCCACATCTCCTCCAATATTGTGATATGATAAAATGGGCGCTGGACCATGCAGACATCCCAACCAGGACAATTTTCAATGAGCAGAAGGTGGAAGTTGGGACATTCAGGCCAAATCATATATGAGAAATGTACAAATTGTCTCCCACGCCAAGATTCACACACAACGTCGAATTCTTAGAAGTATTCAAAAAGAAAGAATGTGAGTAGTATGGGAAAAACCTATTTGACCTTATTAAAGATTGGTATCCACACCCCGTGAAATTTAGGGCCGACTCCAATGGAATCTATTTGATATCAGCGTTGGAGCCACAATTCATGTATGTAGCAATGATGGTTTGTAGGCTGTATGGGAAGGAGGATACCACTCACTTCTTCCTCCCATGCGTTCCGCGGATTCACACAGTGGTTGATGGTTTCACGTTCGATTGGGCCAAGATTTTGTTTGATATTTTGGCCAGCCAGATCACAGAATACCGGAAGAAAAAGGCAAGTGGGAGAGTGTCCTCATTTTTTATGTCAACTTACATAATGGATGTTGTGTGCTTCTTGACTCCTTTCCCATTAATGAGCTGGAGTTGGACTCCAACCAATGAACAACCTATTCACGAATACCATTCAAAGCTCTAGGAGGATAAATCTAAGGAGTTCAGATATGATATTTTCAATTGGGTAGTGGTGCCCATGCATATTTCTATCTTCGGCCAACCACCCCCCAAATTTCAGATAAATCCATGGAATATTTAAGCCACGTAGAAGACTGGTATATTGAAAGAGAATTTTCATATATTAGCATTTTTGGTTGCTCTATTCCACCATATGACCTACCTCTAGTTTTACCAGATAAGCTGGCATGTTGCAAGATTGTCAGGAAAATGGTGCTTGGCGGGATAAGCAAGGAACTCAAGGGAGTTTAGAAGAAGGTATGGCCAATTTTTCCCATACACATTGGCACCTATTCTTTATTAGATTTTGGCCATGCTAAAGTAGAGGCCACAACCCTAAGCGATATGAGACTAGTGGGCATCGAGTTTAAGAAGCATGACCTACATAATATTTTGGACAACCACCTGGAAAGTTGCATCTTGAAAAGATACGAGTACAAAGTCTCCCCCCATGATGAAGTTTTTTGAGGGGTAAAAACTTACTCAGAAGTTCTAAACTGGGTTCGAACCCTCCATTTCAGAGACATGTTCAATTTTTATAAGTTCCAGGAGCACCAGAGGAGATGGATCCGCAATGTTTTGCAAGTTATAGTCTCAAAACCGTCAGGGTATCAACAAGCGAAAGATGAGGGCCCAAAAATCACAGGCCCGAATAAAATGGAATCTCAAGGGAACAAAGAGAAAACTAAGGTCCTCAAACAAGAATCCGAAGGCCCAAGCCATGAAGAAAGATCCCCAGGGGCAGATAATCTGGAAAAACAGACCAAGGTTAGAGTCGATATGCCCGCAAAGAAGGTAGGAGACCCATTGTTTCTCACACCGAATAAATTGGGTACCGATACTGGTGCGAAAAATATACCCTCAGAAATTGGCAGTCCCATCTTGTCTGTCACACCCCTACAGTTTTATACAGGGGACCCTGATGCTAGAGCGATATCTATAGAAGACCTGATGCTTATCACTGCCAAAGAGTTTCCCCCTAACAATTTTTTCTTCAGTAAGAAAAGGAGGGCCATAGTGAAATGGGAAACGCATCACCAGGCAGGCACAGTGGCCAAAAAATTTAAAATAATGATAGACAACAAAGATTTGGAAGAAGAAGAGTTCACTGACGAGATAGCGAGAACATTGGGGGCCTATTCCACCACAAACCAATACTCAGTTGGGACCCTAAGGAGCCAATTGAAACATAAGGATCGGTTGATCAACGAGTTGCAGAGATGTCTATCAGAATCAAAGAGCAATGCCCAAAACAAGGCATATAAAGATCTCGAGCAAGGTAGAGAGGTCGACCGACTAGAAATCGAGCAACGCAAGACTAATCTTGAGCAAATACAACAGTCGGTCAAAGAGATCCAAACACAGGCTGAGTGACAGGAGGAATTGATAAACTAGCTGCAGACTAAGTTGGATCTCGCCGAAATCCAGGTCATAGACATGACGATATTCCAAACCCAGGCCACGAAGATCCGAAGAAGAATAGAAATGGCTCAGCAGAGTTTGTGTGCCAAAATAGAAATCATCCAAGATCATGTTCAACTAGTAGACCAAGCCCTGAAACAAGTCACTTTAAGATAAGGGGAAGCCCGGGTAGCCCAAAGTACTTTCCAAGAAGATGTCACATCCGCAGCAAAGGAAGAGGTAGCCATCGCTTCCAGATTGTCCATTAAGGAACAAACCAGGGGGAATATCTTGTTGATGGCCTGGGAACATGATACATCCAAAAATAGGAAAAGGGCCAAAGAGGTGAGGGATTCTTGTGAAGAAATATTTGGTTCAATAAACAAAAATTTGTTAGATCTCGAGAAGCTAGCACTGGAACATTAGGGAAAATCAACATAGCCAAGCATCTATTAGATATCAAATAAAGTATGGAAAGGGATCAAGATGAGCTCTCTCAAGTAAGTCAAGTCGACATTGCTCATATTGACAAATGGCTAATTAAGCCGAATTTACTATCACTATCCATCATGACAGAAGATCGACAAGTGGGAGGGAGGATCCCACAACTAGACAAGAAGAGTTACTTATTTGAGGCAAAAAACCAAGTCAAGCCCTCCAAGTCTATCGCCCACCTGTTAGAGAGATGTCTTAAATGTATCGATCATGGGCAAGGAAAAGCTTCAGGAAGAAAATAATTTAATTACACATATTTTCAAAGTTTTAGATGTCATGCGACAGGGAGAGGTGAAAGGCCTGCAGAAAAAGATAGGGACAACAAGTGAAGCGTTCCACATGCTTAGCTCGTAAATCCTGTTCTTTTAATGATTGAATTATAATGCCACATGTTGGTATAAATACATCTTTGATTATGTAAAGATGGGGCTTTTTCTTTTGGCAGATTGTAATAGAGAAATTTTCCTTTGCTAGGATTAATACAAAGCGAATTGAAGAATCCATATTCCATCAAGATTGAGTTATGTGCTTTCCTCTGTTATTTCATACTTCATGTCATTTTTATATATATCTTTGATGAATTCTTTAACTACAATTAGTACAACTTCTACTATGGTGATCATGTTTTAGTTATCTAATTATTTACAACTTTTCCTCTGTATTGGCTATTAGTAGGTACAAGACCTGTGGATTACTTAGATCTCTATATTTTATGCTTCATTAAAGTGTTTCTTTTTTTTTTCTTCATCTGTTACAGTGTGAGATTCTTCTAGAATTGATGCCTCACATTGTCTTACAACTCTTTGTTTTCTTTCGTTTCATACTTGGTTTCAAATTTTAACTCAGTTACGGAAAACGACCTTCGATTTTGTTAAACTATTAATTGGTTTCATAGTATTTTTTCTCATATAATCTAAAATTGAATCAACAACTTAAAAGAAACAACCTCTTAAATTTTTTGTCCCTTAAATGACTGCCCCTATTGCAAGGCAAGCTCACGTAGAACCCAACCTCTCAGACCAAACCATCATTGCCTTAAACCTCTTTGATACGATCCTAAGAACTGCAACCACCCGGGTCGAACTCGAATGTTCATGGGAAGCCATTGAATGGGATATAACCATTCAAGAACAAGTGGAAGTTAGACGTAGACAACTTAGAAATCAACCATAGTTTCTCTTCTAGTTGTTTTCTCCTTTCCATATCTTTTACCCTCTTCTGGATGCCTAGACTCTATACATCGTAGCCTTAAGTATAGACTATGGAAAAACAACCCCAACCTCAGAATGGCCCAGGGCAGCTGAGGGACGCACGAGCAATGCCACTCTTTGGAAGGATCCACCTTTGAATTTCTTCGAACTCAATTTTGATGGAGCCTCCAAAGGAAACCTAGGACCAACGAGCTACAGAGAAGTCATCTGAAATAGCGATGGAGAAATAATACACATCCTAGTAGGTAGCATGGGGCATAATATGAACAATGCTGCAAAAATATGGAGTCTTCTCTGTGGATTGAAAGTAGCTTCGAAGATAGATCCCTTTCCCGTCATCGCAGAAGGGGATTCACAAATTGTTATCAATATCCTCTCTCATCTTCTCAATGGGGCAGATCCAAAGAAATTATCTCCCAACTGGCGACTCACGAATGGGCTCTGCAGAATAAAATCTACTCTCCAGCCAACACAGGTAATCCTTCCTTCCCATGTTAGAAGGATGACCAATCAAGTAGCTAACTAACTGGAAAATTATGGAGTTGAGCTTGACAAAATCACCTTCTCTTGTTCCCCCTCTACCAATCCCACTCACCCTGCAGTCATCGCTTGTAAGAATATTTTTCACACCAAAGATCTTCCCTTGGATGGGGTTCTCTTCTAACATGACAACTCCTTTAAATATTGCCGCCACCTGGCCACCTCCTTAGCCACCTGGCATACGAACTTAGACACGTCCCTACCCAGGTCACCTATGGCCTTTACGTTACCTGCCTCCACCCTCCTTATTGCATTTTGGATTCGACGCTCACTTGCTCAGGGAGCTCTGCAACTCATGTGCCTTCATGAAGCTGCGCAAGCACTCCTTCCTATCACTTTAGCTCACACCCTGGCTCCTGCTTCTTCTAGACATGATGGGGTCTCCAAAACCTCATTTCCCTGTTAGCATTACTGAGCACCATTTTTCTAGATCTCTCCCATCCCTCCGTCTAGCCTTCGAGCTCTGGTGCGACCTCCTGTGGACTCTAGCCAGGCTTTAGGGTTCTCTCCTCACCATGCCACGACCCCATGGCAAGCCAAAGCATGGAGCATCTTGGTACTTGGCTCATGGAAGAAAACTACCTGCCTCAGAGGCTTAGGATGAATCGACCACTCCTCTTGCAACGCTCCCAGAAGCTTTCCCAACAGAACCTCCCCCGGAGGCTCTCTTGACAGACCCAACCCTCGAAACTATTCCATCTTTTCCTCCCCTTAGCGCAGCCCAACCCCACGATGAAGCTCCTCCCATGGCACCCCTCCTCATGCACAACCCAAACCAGTTACCCTGCGACCAGACAAATTGCAAACAACCACCTTGCGACGTCTCCCCTCTCTCGAACCCCTATGGCTGTAGGGTCGAATGGTTCAATCTGTATGGGAACTCGCTTGGCTTTGTGTCTCCACCTTCGTCCCCCACTCCACATCCCTCTTACCCGCCATCC
>CBVK0100026273.1:0-12126 GCA_900067695.1 Picea abies
TCTTTGTGGGAAGTTGGGCTTCCATAACTAAGCCTAAAAACTATATAAACCAGGCCCTTTGAGCTTGTGAGGGTACTTTTGTATTGCAGGGAATGTGAAGAGCAACTTGAGCTAATGGCCCATTTCTCATGTTTTGAGGGGCATTGAGTCATGTTTTAAGAGGATATAGTTGAGGCATGTGTGCATATACACAAGGAGTTCTTGTACAATAGATCAGAAGCCTGTTTGTAACAACAAAGAATAATTGTAAAGAGAACTTGAGAATTAAAGTTCAATAAAGCGGTCCTCCACTTGGAAGCGGACCCGGAGATGTAGCCACACATTGGTGAAGTCCGTTAACAAGTTCTTTGTGTCTATTTATCTTTCTTCTTGTTGTTATATTCTCTTATTTGTAGCATGAATAATGATGGCTGAAATCTTTAATTATTCATGAGCAATAAGTTAATGTCAATTTGTTTATAATACTTTTCATTTTTGGATCAAGAGCTCAACTATATTGTTACAGAAAAAGAACTTTTAACAGTTGTCCATGCTCTCAATAAATTCATACATTATATTACAGGGTATAAATTTTGTGTACATTCAGATCATGTTTCCATTATATACTTGATGAATAAACCTAACATTAATGGTAGGATTATTAGATCGTGTTTTTTATTACAACAATTTGATCTAGCAATTGTTGATAATCCAGGCAAGCAAAATGTAGTTGGATTTTTTTTTATCCAAGTTGACTAGTCCTACCGAAGAAGACATGATCTATGACTGGTTTCTAGATGAGCACTTATTTTCCATATCAACACAAACCCCTTGGTTTGTTGATATAGAAAATTATCTGACAACAATAAAGTTCCCTCAACATTTCTCCTATAGGGAAATATGTAAGTTTGTCTGGAAAAGTTCTTCCTACACTTGGGTTGCAGGCTGTTTGTTCAAACTTTGCCTAGAACAAATTTTGAAGATATGCATACGAGAATATGAGTTGTATGATATACTCCATGCTTGTTATGATGAGCCATGTGGAGGACATTATGAAACCAAGAGAACAACTTATAAGATTTTACAAGTTGGATATTATTGGCGAACCCTACATAGAGATTCCTAGCAACACACTTTACATTGTGATGAATGTCAAAGAAGGGGGAAACCTACAAGGAGGAATGAGATACCTTTACAACCTCGAGTATCATTGAAACCATTTGACAAGTGGGATATGGAATTAATAGGCCCAATAGATCCTTCATCATGTGAAAAGAAACACATATTTGTATTCCTCATCAAATGAAGTTGCATATTATCAAGGTTTGGTTATCCAAGGGAGATAGTCACATAAAAAGGACCTCAGTTTACATCAAGAATCATTGAATAAATCATTAAGGAAAATAACATCCGCCACATAAAATCAACACCCTACCATCCTTAAGCAAATGGGCAAGTTGAAGTCACCAACCGAGAGCTAGAAAACATTCTGACCAAAACAATGAGCATGAACAAGAAAGATTGGTCAAAGAAACTCACAGAAGCAGCATGGGCATACAAAATTACATGGAAAACCACCACATGGCTTACTCATTTTGAATTAGTCTATGGTAAGAAATCCATGCTCCCTATTGAATTTGAATATCAGACATGTCTATGGTAAGAAATCCATGCTCCCTATTGAATTTGAATATCAGACATTGAGAACAACAACTAAATTAGACATGAATTTACAATCAACACAAAGAGAAAGATTGAGTCAACTAAACTCCTTAGATGAGTTCAGGATGCAAGCCCTGTTCAACACTGAAGTAGTGCAGCAACAAATAAAATACTAAAATGGCAAGAAGATTAAGTACAACAAGTTCAAAGAAGGGGATCAAGATCTGTTATACGACTCAATATTTAAGGAATTCAAAGGAAATTTGATGACTAGGTGGCTAGGACCCTACATTATTGAATTTTTTTATTATAATGGTCCAGTTCAGATCATAACCATTTATGAGGAATGAATATCTCTACTAGCGAATGGATTCAGACTAAATAATTACAATAATCCCCTGACAAAATAAGAATTCACAACAACAATGAGGAAACAAAATCTGGATGTGATTGGTAGCATAAATTCTCTCAATCCATCACAATAAAGAGACATGAAAAAAATGAATAAAAATCTTGGATAAAAACCTTTTGGAGGCATCTAGGACAGATCCAAGGGTGAAAACCTCCAATAGAGGCAGCCTCAAATATGAAGAATAAATGAATATCCTCATCAAGAAAACATCCCAGAGGCTTGATGAGGGAGGGCATTGGTGAAAACTAGTGATGACACTTCTGCCTTGAAAAAAGAAATAAACAAGAAACACAAAAAGAAAAAAGAGAAAAAAAAGAAAAGAAAAGGTTCAGAGGCTTGATGAGGTAGGGCATTGGTGAAAACTAGTGATGACACTTCTGCCTTGAAAAAAGAAATAAACAAGAAACACAAAAAGAAAAAAGAGAAAAAAAAGAAAAGAAAAGGTTTTTTACTAATGTTTTTTTTTGCAGGTACCCAAAACTTCATTGTTGCAACCATCTACACAAGAATACAATCAACAATCAACAAAAACTCAATAGGGAAAATACGCATTCTCAATTTTCTTTCATCATTCATACAAAACTGTTTTCATCATCTCCATATTCTCATCCA
This sequence comes from Picea abies, assembly GCA_900067695.1. Lineage (NCBI taxonomy): Eukaryota > Viridiplantae > Streptophyta > Pinopsida > Pinales > Pinaceae > Picea > Picea abies. The sequence continues at coordinate 2,666 of CBVK0100026273.1, forward strand.
TGTTTTTCATTTCCATCATTCATACCACTTTCCATGTCCAAAACATTTCATTCTATCATTTATTTCAATAAAAACAACCTACAAGGTTATTCTACAAGATCATCCTACAAGATTCTACAAGATCAACCTACAAGATTCTACAGGATCAACCTAACAAGACCAATTCTACAAATCATGGAATACAATCATGTTCAATACCAAAATTAGCAATTCAAATGTTAATATTAGTAATAGAACCACCTTCTCCAACCATTTTTCCATCAGATATACCCTCGGAAAAGAAGCAAAAATCAAATCTACATGATACTTTGTATCCTGTAGAAAATATTTAGCATAATAGAAACAAATCTACATGATGCCATATATCATGTAGAATGATTGGAGACCACGATATCCCAATACATTATAGATATAATATTTAAGAGGACATCAAGATAATCTAAAGACACCATCAAGAAGACAAACCACCATTTCCATTAGTACTCCAACTACCTGCAAGAAGCAAAATTAATGTGCATGCAAAGGTAAACAAAGGTAACATAATTATCTTCCTCTCAACATTAAATTAAGATTCATACATATCTATCTATGCTTATTTCATATGGTCAAGCATTTATTAAGTCTATATGGTTATAATAATGAGGACGTTCACGTCTTGTCAACGGGGGTGGCCATAATTCATGCCAAGATTCAAATTGACATGTGGAGATTAAATGGTTTAAGTGGAGGTTCGTTGATATGAGTTAGGAAGCACGAATTTAGGAATCATAAAAACATCAAGATGAATACTATGAAAAGACAACATTCCAATCTGAGATTTGGGGGCACAACTCAAAGTTAAATATAAATCGAAGCACCATTTTGAAATTAGAAGAAAGAAGGGGTAATTCAAGCTCTATGGAAGTAAGAAGACGAGATCGCAGATGAGGAAGGAAAGAAAAACACTCGTAGTCATAGAATTCAAGGATGCCACAAGAACATAATCACTTCAGGTATCCGTGAAACCTTAGGAAAATAAATAGTTCTACAATCTCAACATTTGCTACAATTATTTCAATCTTTATGATTTTTGAGACTTATGGGCAGTGTTGGAGGTTTTATGGGTTCTCGAACAACAAGAAACTTTCGTTCTATAGAAACTTGATTTTTCTCCCACAGTCCAAGTTCTATAGAAAAGTTATAAAAACAACCTACTCTCCTTGTGTTAAATTCCCCTCAATTGTTGTCAAAGTGCTTATGTTTACAGACAATCCTTTCAACACTAGATTTTTTGTGAGTCTTTGTAAATACATCTTGTAGAATCCCAATTTACACATTTCCTATAGAAATATGTTTCTATAGGATCTGTTTCTACATGAACGACTGCAAAGAAACATGTCAACCTGAGAATTTTCAAGAAAACCCTAATTTTTCCTCTCTTCTCTGAAGCAAAACCCTTGTTGAATTTTTTTTTATCACCATGTTTGCGTAAAATCTAACTCAATTTGTCATCCTCTCTAAGGAACAATTCAACTTGATTATTCTATAGGAAACCAGTAACCAACCTTTCTCTCTTCTAAGAAAATCAACTCATCATCCTTGACAACGATCATGGGAGTTGGATTCAAAAGGAGAGAACCAACAAATCGTTCTAAGGTTTATGATAATCCTAAGATAGTAGAATTTTTTCAAAGATGTGATTGGTTGGGATACTTTGAAAGACTTAGAGGTTTTGATGTTGAGGTATCCATAGAATTTGATCATAATTTCTATAATATACAAGAATAAGAATATGTGACCACAATAAGGGGACTAAAAATTAGAATTAATGAGGCCTCCATCAACAAGGTTTGTAGTTTTCCCTTACGCATCCCTTGGGATAAAGAAGAGAGGAAAGAAGCCCTTAATTCCAAGAAGGAATTCTTCCTCCAAAATGAGAAACTCGATGAGGATAAAAAATGACATAAAAAAGGAAAGCCTTCCTCACCCATGGCTAGAGGTGGCCTATCATATCATCAAATACATCACCTGTGAGGGAAGATTGAGTGTAGTCTATGCTTACCACTTTAAATTATTACACCAACTAAGACATCTTCTAAATCGGGAAGGACATTAGAACTTAAGAATCCCTTACCTCCTCCTCCAATCATTAAAATAGATGAGCCTAAAAGTACAGAGAGGAAAACAAGAATTATTATCACATCATGAAATCATCAAGATGATAGTTTTAGATTCCCTTAGGACTTTGAAGCATAGAATTTTATGGGTATATTTCAAAAACATGGATAAACAGAAACAAACATTTGAAAAGGTTCATGCATATATTAAAGAAGAGGAAAATAAAAAGGGAGAAGAACCTAAGAAAATCACCAGGCCCAAAAGGTCAAAACAATAAAATAAAAATTATAAGTTAGATGAAAAATACAAGGAAGTGGTTGATGCTTTGAATTATTTAGGAACCCCCACTGCCCGTTCCTTGAAAATCACCAGTGCAGAATAGGTACAACCCAAAAGAAGGAGGTCCAACAGAATCAGGAATCAAACGGAAGAAGTTCCAGTGTCATCCACTCCACTCACCATCACATCCCAGGTGGAAGAGGTCAAGGACTCTCCTAGTCTAGAATTGCTAAAAGAAACGAAGGGGAAATAACCTCAAGAGGAGACAATGGTGAAAGAAGGGAAACCACTTGAAGGAACCTATAAAAAAAAAACACCTGTCAAAAATCTCCTCTATGCAACCTTGTTAGAATTAGAGAAGGCCAAGGTTGATGTCATAAAGTGGAGAAGGGTGGAAGAAGATAATAAGGAAAACATAAATATGAGGCTTCTCAAGAATTGGAGCATCATCTCCAACTTATGCAAGAAAAAATCCAAATTATGACTATGTAGAAAGTAGAATACAACCAGAAGTTGCAACAAAAAATGAACAAGACAAGAAGAGATCTACATGATAAGAGTGAAAAAATGGAAATTATGGAAGCTACAGTCAAGACAATAGCTAAAGTGTCTATAGAGTGGAAGCTACAGTCAAGACAATAGCTAAAGTGTCTATAGAGATGCTGGAATTCAGACCACCAGTTAGGACATATACAATGTTCCTAAAATAATAGTGGCGTAAGAATCAGATTGCACACTTGGATAAACTTTTGAAATTCAACCTTGGTACCCCCAAATATTTCCTAGATGCATATCAAGGATGTAAATGGTTGGTGTAATGACAAACTACAAGATCCCTAAAACTGACCGAGACTAGGAGAAAATATCCTTAGTATGGTCACCAATTCTGTTACAAAAATATAAGTGCTATGGATTTGGGTCACGGGCCACAATAGAGAAATTCCCTAAAAGCATTTTCTCAAACTTTAATTAAGAAGTTAAGTGAAAGTAACTACCTAGAATAACTAACTTTCAGAAGAAAGGAAAGATGACATACCTGAAACCTATCGTTTCAAGTCAATCTCGCTCAAGGTCTTTTGCTCTAGAACTCCTTCACAACAATATTCTAAAAGTCCTACAAACAAAGAAGTATGCAACTGCAAGAAACTATTTATCTGCTAATTAACTAAATACAATCAATTCACTTTCTATGTTAGATTCAAAATGAAATACAACTAATATCATCAAAACCATGAATTAACAAAGATACGTGGACGAGAATGAGAGTTATTTTTTTGAAAACAACAAAAGGGTTGGTTACAACTTGTAACCGTTGTGGCCCGTTCTCAAAACCAGGATCCAAGTTCATACGTGGACGAGAATGAGAGTTATTTTTTTGAAAACAACAAAAGGGTTGGTTACAACTTGTAACCGTTGTGGCCCGTTCTCAAAACCAGGATCCAAGTTCCTCCACCCAACACCTGAGATGATGAGTACTACCTTCTAAGTTCTATTTTTCAGTGAGTCCAAGGAAGAAATAGACTTCTTCTTGATGAGATAAAGGGGAACAAAAATCATGAAAAAAAGGGTTTTCAGGGGGGGAATACAATCTCAGAAATATAGGGAAACATGGGCTTGCAGGGCTATAAGGAAACTGCAAGCATAAGGTTGCATCTTTTTTATGTCTTTTTCCTCCATCCCAAGGCTCTATTTTATACTCTATTTTGATAGTTGAAGTGGTTATGAACATGCTACATGAGGTCAAGAACCTAGGGAACCCTTCAAATCCTCCATGAAATGTCGAGATTTATTATTTTTTTGAGCCAATTAAACATGTACATGGGTTTTTGACTAGCAAGGAACATATGTATGCAAGTTGTTTTAAGGGGAGTTGCGTACATCGAGAAAAATGAGATTTTTTAGTATGTTTTTATGGAGGAAAAGGGGGATTTTTCTCCTGCAAATAGGGAAATGGATGTAACTAAGGACAATGAGTCATCATGAGCATATATGGTGTCAAATTACGCTATAACAGTGGTTGTATATTCAACCCACAAAACTCACACCCACATGGAGAAATACGAAAAAAGGAGAAGCTCAGGTGGCAAAACGATTATATAGATTCTTGTTTTTTGAATATTTTATTTAAGAGAACCTCCAACTCTACCAATGGGTCTCATCAAGAGGATACTTGGATCATAGCGCAATAATTCTGGAATTGGCCTCCCTTCAAGAGAAACCCCCAACACTTTCAAATTAAATCCATGCCGGTTAGGGGATGAATCCTTCCTAGAGAAAATGAAGGAGAGATTGAAACCATACGATTCCTCTTCCCCAGAATCCCCTCCCATATAGTTTCACTAGAATCTAAAGAGAGAAAAAATCCACTATAAATTGGTCCACAAAAAAAGGAAGAAAGAAAAGAAACTTCTTGAGTAAATTGAGACCAAATTGCAAACTTATTAACAAGGAACGGGTCATGGTTTTCTCTTAGATGATCAAAACATTGATATCAATATGCTTGAGGGAAAATTGAGGAAATTATCACTTGATAAAGAAAATGAATGGAGAATCAAAAGTAGAGTGATCTGGCTCTAAGCTAGGGATGAAAACAAAAAATTCTTCCACCATTTCACAAACAACTGGAAAAACATCAACATGGTTTGGGGGATTGACAAGACTAATGAAACTAGTGAAACTTCCTTCCCTGATATGGAAGTAGAGGGAGTGCAATACTTCAACACGTATTTTAAGTAGGAACCTAGAGCCACCATTGAATCCATCCTTAAGATAGCAAGATTCTTCCCAAGATTTGTAAAAAAAGAGGATTGCTTATCCCTAATGGTTGAAATTTTGAAAGAAGAACTTCTTAGAACCTTAAAAATATTTTAAAAGGATAAAATATCAGGTCCACATTGTCGAAATGTGTTAATTATTTCCTAGTTGTCTCATATACATGCCTAAGGCGTTTTGTAAACTTATATTAGTAGGCCAAGTTATTCTTCAATAACTAACTATCTTATAAAAAAGATTTATCCCACATGCATCATGGGAATTGTTCTTCTTATATTCTCCCATATATAATCGAGGTGAATGAGGCCCTATTAGATAGAGATGAAGTGTGATGTCATCCATATGTGGGGATGCTCAAGTATTGTAATATTGGAGAGTTTGCATGAAGAATAAAAGCCCTGCTTTTGTGGATGTTTCTCCATTCCCATGTTTTACCACATAAACTTTGTCCTCTCTTTTCTCTCTTATTTCTTGCACTTTGATTTATAGATTTATCTGATGCTTTGCATAGAATATTAGATTGGTTAGATTCTTTGGTATATGTTATTTCATTTTTTCCCGATCTAACATGGTATTAGAGAGAGTTATCGAGCTCTATCTCGCTTAAATTATACATTGAATTTTTTGCATCAGAATTCAATATATTTTTTCTTGGGGCCCTCTTCTCTAGTGGAGCTACAATCATATCTAGACAATCACCTAAGTTTTCATCAAATCTAGGCAGATCTCACCATTTTTGTGCATTTTTCAACAAAATTGACCTCACCATTTTTTTTAGAACAGAGGAATTAATCAAAATGACTATTCGCTCGTTACGTTTGGCTTTCATTTTCCCAAATTTGAATTAATTTTCCTAGCCTAGCCTAGGAAATTTATTTAAAAAAAAAATGGAAGTTTTGGGGGCACATTTTTTAGGTTTCTTGATTTACAAGCCTATTGTTTTTACCAAGCCTTGATTTTTTTTTCGAACCTAATTTCTTTTGAACGGAAGGGTCTTTAGCCATAGAATTTTTTTGGGGGGGTTCTATCTCTATCTACTGGGTTGTATGGTCACCTCCCTCTCCCCTTCATGCCCTGTACATATCCGTATGACAATCTCTCTCATCCAGAATCGTACAAATATCTCGGTATTTTTGTTTTTGTTGGATCGTCCCTGAGATTTGGGATTTGGGAATTTTTTTGTTGGGCATTCTTTGCAACTATAATTTTGAAGTTATTCATAGAGGTTTCTTTAGAAACAAGGTTTTTGTTGCATCGTACGACCACGTGGGGTTCTAAACCATATTGTAGATCTAGTGTTCATGGACCATATCATTGGTTCATTTCTTGTTGGAGGGAGTCGTTGCTCGTGGATTTCAGATCTACTTTTGCAGACAATTATTTTGCTACAGTGATGGTGCCTTTTGGCTCTTATTGTCTTCACGTTGAACATATTGCAGTTTACATCCTCAAGATCGTGGCCTTTCCATTTAGATATATAGTTGCAAATGCGTATTCATTTTATTATGTCGCTCATTTTTTGCTCTGGTTTGAGTGAATATTCTTTACATTTGTCTCTTAGTCTTTTAGATTTATACATCATGATTTCAGAGGTTGTTTTAGTTTCTAAGTTAATTGGCACTAACTATCTTTCTTGGAAGAGACATATGATTGATATTCTCAGTGGGAAGAATATTTGGCTCATCGTCAATGGTGAAAACTAGAAACCCATTGATGCCAAAGAATTAGTTGTATGGGAGGAGCACTATGAACAAGAAAGAGGCCTCATTGGGAAAATTGTCTCATATAGACTATAGGTACACATAGAAGTTGAAGATAATCTTGTTAAGGTTATAGAAACTTTATCTTCTTTGTATGAAAAGACTGATGATTTTTCTGTCTATTATCTAGAGAAGAAAATTCATGAGCTTGATCCTAAATATTTTTAAAGAATTGAGTCATTTATGGCTAAGCTAAAAACTTATAATGAGAAGCTTAATGCTTGTGGTAAAGATTATAAGAAAAATGATATAGATCATATTATTCTTGTAGAACATAATTTGTCTTCATCTTTTGATATGTTCATACAAACTCAAAATAGTGCTATTGAAATTAATAACGGATCCATGAAACCTACATTTGAAGAGTTTTGCAAAGGGATGATTTGTGAGTAGGACAAGTTGATATCATCAAGTCAATTAGCCACTGGGAAATATCATTTGGAAAACAATAAGAATAATCCATACAAAGGTTCTAATGAGAACACCATACCTCAAGCTACTAGTACTTCTCGTCAAACTTCTAATGGTGCTCATGTAAATGCTTCAAAGAAGAAAGTATGGAAACCTTGCAAGCATTGTGGAAAAACCAATCATGCTGAGAAGAACTGATTTAATAGGCATAATGAATTGGAAAAAGAAAAAACAGAAATCCTCCAAGGAACAACATGTAGCTCTCAGTGCCTATTTTATTCAATCGGGGAACACCTCTTCTTCTATGGAATGGATTATCGATTCAGGTGCCTCAAATCATATGACTGGTATTGCTTCATTATTCACCTCTTATGACAAAAACAAACTCAAGTCTCATAAAGTTTTGATAAGTGATGGTAAGCAGCTTTTAGTAGTTGGTTCTAGTAATATTCAGGTTCCTAATGTTATATTGAAATATGTTTTCCATGCTGAAGGCATGCCCATCAATATCCTTTCTACTTATTATGCTTGTCGAAAATGTTATAAGTTTGAAGCATGACTTGATAGATATGTTTTAAAATATATCAAAAACAACTTCCAAATTGTTTCATCAAGTATGATTGATCGTGAAGCGAGATTGTTTAATTTTATTGGTTTTACTTCACCCAGTGAAAAACCATTTCATTCCTATGTTGCACATGCTGACGAAAAAAGTAATTTGTGGCATGAAATATTGGGTCATTTGAACTATGGTAAAATACACCTTTTATCTAAAATGGAACTTGGATTACCTACAATTTCGTCCACTAAAGATGTTTGTGAAGGTTGTGTCCTCAGTAAATATCACAGGGAAAAGTATGATAAGGATAAATCATGGCGTGCCCAAGAGCAGTTGCATCTGGTTCGCAGTGACATATGTGGTCCTCTTGAGACTCCTTCATTATCAGGTGTTTTCTATTTCATTACATTTTTTAATGATTACAGTAGGAAGATATGGTTGTATTTCTTGAAGGATAAAAGTGCAACTTATGTTGTATTTCAAGAATTTAATGTCCTCATTGAAAAATAATCTGGTAAATGTATCAAGACTCTTAGAACTGACAATGCGAGGGAGTACACTATGAATGAATTTGCAGCATATTTATCCAAGCATGAAAATCAACAGCAAAGGAAAATTCCTTACACACCCCAACAAAATGGGGTTGGAGAAAGGAAAAATAGAACATTGGTTGAAATGGATAGATGTATGCTACATTCAAAAGGATTGCAGAAAAGTTTTTGGGCTGAATTTTTTCGTTTTTCTAACCATATTTTGAACCCGTTTCCTACTAAAGAACTTTTTCAATTTACTCATGAAGAAAAGTGGAGTGGAAGGAAACCATACATTAGTAATTTCAAGGTATTTGGATGTGAATGTTGGGCACATATTCGCAATGACAAATGAAAGAAGTTGGACCCCAAATCTCATAAATGCATATTTATTGGTTATAGTGAGGATTCTAAATATTATAGGTTGTTTGATCCATCTAAACAAGATGTCATCATTTGGTGAGATGTAATGTTCAATGAAGGCTCTCCACCCCCCGAGTTTGTCAAACCTCATGTTGCCTTGCAATTGCCTCCATATTCAATTGATTTTGTGTCTGTTACTCCTTCCTCAAGTATTGTGCAAGACCTAGATCCTATTTCATCTATTGGTTCGAGTGATCCACCTAAAGTTTCTGAAGATACTAGAGTAGTTCCCACCACTACTCTTCCCCTTCCAGTTTGGGCACATAAGACACTTCAATCTACAGGTTTTGAGATTGGTATTCCTTCCAACACTTGAAGGACTAGATCTAATTTTTCTCCCATGGAAAAAGTGTTAGCCATAGACAATCCCTCCACATATGCAGAATGTTAATCCCTATAAAAAACCCCATGTTAAGTATAAAACTCCTTATTAATCCCTATATATTGTACCCTTTCATTATATTTGTACCCTTTCTCTCCTATATATATACCAAGGAGACCTAGTATTAAGATCGTCTTTTCTCATCTTGTACATTGAATATATTGTAATAGAAGGTTTCCCCCTTGAATTGGATTGTTATTCATTGAATTTTTATCATTTTTAAGGCGTTGGATCATAACATTTGGTAT
>CBVK0100026285.1:0-12419 GCA_900067695.1 Picea abies
TATCAAAGTGTGATTTCGTCTATATATTTCAAGCGAAGGAGATAAAGGAGATAATTTGATACCATCAAGTGGTATCAGAGCTTAAAAATTTGTTTGCATATCGTAGGAAAAGGTGAGAAGGTGAAAAGAGATAATCTAATAAAATCAAATGGTATTGAAGGTTTAAAGTTTGCCTATAGACAATAGGTAAAGGGAGATAGAGTATTGATGCTCTGTGTGGAGGAGTGCTTGCAAGGAGTCCAACAGTGAAAGGAAAGGGACAACTAGGTGAGATGCAAAGAGAGGTTGGGGATGCGCTCGATTGCAGAGTAACCCACATGATTTCCAAGAGGGCAGGTGGAAGGTGAAAATGGCTACTGAAGGCCATGGACGTGGTCGGAGAGAAGACCACCAACAAAAAAGTAAAGAAAAAATTGACAATGAGCTCGGTGAGATAAGAGCAGAGATAGAGAGGATAACATTGAATATGCAATAGGAAGAAAAGGTACACTGTACATATGAATGGCCTTTGAAGAGGAAAGCTAAGTGACCTGCCAGAAGTTGTCATCTAGAAGACAACAACAAGTAGTGAGGAAATGGTTGAGGCATGTTGAAAACCTCAGTGGCATAGAGGAGAAAGTGATTCACATCTGTGAACCAGAGATTGGGAGGAACATCAATGATGAGGAGGAGATGAGATCATCTAGAGATCTCATGAACTATTAGGAGGGCAGAGATAAATTCTTAAATTTCCAGATGGACAATGAGATGGGATCCAAAAAATATGCCATAGACTGCCAGGAGGGCATGAATGAAATACTAGATTGTCAGGTGAGCAAGGGAGAGGAGATGAGCTCAGAGGTGAGTTCATATCAGTAAGGAATACTGACAGAGGAGGATCAGAGGAGTGTTCTGGTCATTGGGGGGATTCAAATATTCCTACCAAATAACCCAATAGAGGCTAGTACAAGTGTTGCACATGAGAAAATAATGCAACATGAATCCAAGAGAGAGGCAATGGAGTCAAATGATTTTAAATTTAATTGTGTCTGTGATGCAGTTGCAACAGAGGAAAGACAACCAACAAGAATTGTCAAAGAGGAGGAGGAGGAGCAGAAACTGTGTCTGCCCAAACAGAAAAAGAGGAGCATTTAGATGAATTGCTCACTCAATGGAAGCAAGAGATGAAGATGTTGGAGGATTGGTTGAACAATCCAGAACCAGAAATGGACTGTCAGGATGCAGTCATGCAAAGAGAGATAGTATGTCAACATAAGGAGCAACTAGAGGAAGTTGAAGATATGCCAATAGAGGAGCTGACAAAAGACAATTTGTCCAAGGAGGAAGTTGAGCAACATCTCAATGGTGAGACTGCAAAACTGGAGTCTGCAACAGAGTGGCCAACTAGTGCCACAGAAGATGAAGATAACAAGAAGGGTTAGATTGATCAAATTGGTGAGGAGGAGAAAGAGCACACATAATAATGTGCCCAAGAGATGGAGAAAGAAGAGCATTTGGTGGAGTTGCTCAAAAACATTTCGTGAGGGAGATGAACATGAGGCAGTTGTAAAATTGGAATCTACAACAAAAGGAGATGAGCATTCAGAGGAATGGCTCAAATTTTTTAGCCAGGAAGCTAAGAAAGAGGTAATTGTAGAATGTGAACCTACAATATAAGAGATAGCAACATATAGCATGGATTTTGTGGATCTGTGTGAAGAACTGGAGGCCCTAGAGAGAATGGTAAAGACGCAAAGCCAGCTAATCCAACAAGTCAGTTTGGAAATTGATGGAAAGGAGATGCAGCAGAATGAGATGAAGAAGAAGAGCCAGCCAGTGAACAAGTTGGACAAAGAAATAGAGGATATTAAGAGATTGATGCTGGAAGAAACACAAGAAGCATTCAACAGAGATGGATGGAACATAAGAGGACCTACAGGGTAGCAGGAGCAACAAGGAAAATGAGCAAGTGGAAAACTCCAATTTCAGGTTTGGGACCCTGAAGGATCTCAACAACATAGCAGAGGGAGCCATGAGAAGGAGCTCATTATTTTACTAGCAGTGGAGTATGATGCAGGAGCATCATCAGCAAAGCACACGTGGAGAGACAACTCAGCGCCCTAGCATGCCTTTTGAATTATTTGGAATCTTAACCACTGGCGTTTCCTACAAATCTTTCTTGAACTGATTGAAAACTAAAGAAGATCAAAACGCTTGGGATTTAATGATCACGAGTGCTTTGGGAGTTTCACTCCTAGACTTTAATGTAACGAAACTTAAGTAGTAGTTAGATTCTTTCGAGAATAGAGGTAGTCGGAGAGAAACCTAGGAACCTTCTTGTATATGTAGATGCATTGTATGCCCAAATGGGGCTGCTGAAGATTAGGTTACTGAATAGGAGGTAGAATAGTTCTTTGAGAGAACTTGAGAGAGATGAGACTCTGTTGTAGTCTAGCATGCACATATTATAATCAGATTTTCATATCAATGAAAAGACAACAGTTTTTTCTGCACATGGTTGTTTATGCATTTCATGAATGTATGTTGTAGATGTATGATAGGTTTCATCTACAGTAAGAAGATAGATTTATCTACCTTTGATTGAGTTCGTAATATCGTTCTAGATTCTTTAGGCTATGCAAGGAGTGCACAACAGAACATTGGAGGTTATGTAGCTAGCACAAAGAGTGTGCATCTGAACTCTGTGGATTAAGAAAAGAACATGCCAAGAGAGCATACCAGGGTGATAACAAATAATAGGAAACCTCAAGGTTATTGAATACCTTGGAGGGTAAACTGTGCAGAGGAAGCACAGAGAGACATAGTCACTGAGAACTCTGTAGAATTCTTCCAGGTGGACATCGAGTAAGCGTAAGTGTGCACCAGGAGAACTCTCTGTCGAGTTCAAAGAGAAGAGTATCAAAGGAAGATACTCGCAGAGTTGTTGAACACTCTGGAGAAAACACTCAACAAGGTATGCTTTGAGCAAGAGGTTGCCAGGAGGGCACAAGAACCCATTGAAGGGAGTAGAAGGGCCGAGACCCTTAGGAGACTGACTAAACCAAAAATCTTAGAATAAATAGTGCTTTCAGAAGTGCAGCCGAGACCCAGGAAATTAGGCTCGCAAAAGGAGAAAAGGTCAAAGCCTTTGAATACTTAAAAATTATTTCAAGTCAGAAGAAATCGAAAGCTCAGGAGGATGAGTGACAACAGCTGACGGATCCATTGCTGGAAGAAATATGGACCATTAGATTAGCATCCAGGGAAGCAAGGAAGAGCGTGAGGAGAGGAACAGATCCCAGCCGTAGGATCTCAGCACAGAAGATCGGTAGTCATCCGATCTAAAGGAAGTTTCACAAGGGAGTGGGATAGCCAAAGTCCCAAAGTCTCGAAGCCAGTTGGGACCTTCCATCGTCAAGGTTGGTAGGTGGCGTAAGATTCACAACTCTAGAGCAAGAGCACTTCAGAGGTATTGTGGTTAAGAAGAGAGAGAAATCGCCGAATAGCTGAAATAGATCCAGGTCGTTGGTCACCAGGAGACACGCGTCGATAGATCTGAGACTTCGGGGATAGTCACTTCGGATAATTCCAAGTGCGGAGTGTGACAAACTCCCGAAGCCCCAAAGGACAAAATAGTTCACAACCATCCGTTGCGAAGAATACATGGCAAGAGATCTGAAAGTTCGGAGGCTTAATGCTCCGAAAGGAAGTCGACATGGGCAGAGAGAATCTGGACCATTAGATCCAGAAGGACGCATGGAGGAAATCCGTGATCTTAGGGTGGAAGCACTCTGGGAGGAACGAGTGCGCAGGATTTTGAAACTCCCGAAGCCTGAAGAGCTAAAGTGGATCATGACTGTCAGATCCAGAGGGACATGCATCGATAGATCATGTATTTCAGGTGAAAGCACTCCGAGAGGAAGAGAGCATGAAGTTGAGACTTTCAAAGGCCGAAGTCCCAAAGTGGACCAGAGTTGTTGATTTGAGGATCAGGTGTGGCAGAAGATCTGCCATTTCGGAGAAAATTCACTTCAGGAGAAAAAGGAGTGCGTTGAACAAGAACTCCCGAAGGCCGGAGAGTCGGAGTTCATTTGAGTCGTCTGTTTGCTAAGGGCAGGTGTTAGCAGATCCTTCACTTCGAAAGATAACCACTCCGGGAAGAAGCAGATGTAGGAGTTTGAAACTCCCGAAGCCTGAAGAGACGAAGGTAATTGTAGCCCTCGATCTAAGGGAGACATGAGTCGATAGATCTTGGTCTCCAGGTGAAAGCATTTCGGGAGAAAGCGAAGGAAGAAAGGGAAGTAAATCTCATCCATCGGTCAAGAGGTACCGCCCGAGATCACAAGATAGACGGTCGCGCTTAATTGCGGTGAAATAAATTGATTGGGTTTTAAAAATCTTAGAGAGGGCCGCAATTGAAACCATGATATTGCTAAAGGGATATGTGGCAACTGATACTGAATTGCGGGGAGAAAAGCATTGTGGTCTCAAACCACTCTTGGCCACCCCGCAATCGCGTGTTTACGCGAGGACATAGCCCGAGGTCATATGTGAAGGAAAGGACCTAGCGAGGGGAGCTAGTGTATGTTATTTAAATTCTTCGAAGAGGCCAGGAAAGAGCCCGTGGGTTTGACAGAACCTGCACTTTGAAGGAAGGGGGCCCTGTGTATATTGATTGGGGTCTAATAAAGGCCCGAAGAGTCGATCTGACTCCTTGATTTAAACAATCCTAGACCGAGAGGTCAAGCAGCCCCGATGAGAGAAGGTGGGAGTCTGCATCAATTGTTGTGATCAATCTCTAAGTGGGAGATTGTTGGTTGTGGAGCCTCATTATCTTCTTGATTCAGAGGTATCGTTTCATCTGTGTTTGGACCCCATTACTTGATAAGGGGGTGTGGGGAGGCTCCCCCCCTCACATTTCTCTCCAGGAGGGTCTAGGGGGGGGTGGCAAGGATTTTGGAGCGCCCCCCCCCAGGTGGTGGCAGGGGTTTGGGGGAAGTGCCCCTGAAAAGAAATTTTTGGGAAAATTGTCTTGTAAAATATTGTAATTTCATAGTCAATCTGGACCATTCATTATAAGGACACAGATCTGATAGTAGAAGTTATGTTAAGGTTTTTTTTCCTAGAAGGAAACTCTCTTTTATGAGGAAATTGTATTGTGGCTTTGTATGTGAGTGAATATTGTATTATAAGAGAGGAGACTGTGAGATAAATAAGATTAAGTTATAGTGGGTATGTTGTAGGTTGCATCTCTTCATTTTTTGGATAATAATAAAGGAAGGACCTTGCCATTTCTTTGGTGGATGTAGCCCACACTGGGTGAACCACACATATCTGTGTCTCTATTGTATTATGTATCTTCTGTGTTTTATTTCCACATTTGTTTTATTTTATTACTTTGCGATCCTTTTTTTCTATCAGGGAGAAGAATCGAGGAGGGTGCCCGTGTGTGGCAAGTAGAGAGCATGTTGTGTAAAAAAGCGAGAGCCACAGATCAATGCTAAACTCATGGTGGGAAAAGAGACCACTGAGAGTCGAGGGTAGAGGAGAGAGATGGGAGGAAAGCAAACTCTAAGGTCCTTGGTAGAACCCCCACACAACGCTGGACTAGGAACCATGGAGAGGGTCATAGGATAAGGTGAAAAGAGACCTGCCTTTTAATATAGAGCATTCCAATAGTGTCTTAGATATCCAAATTGGCTTGAATATCAGTAGTTACATTGTTATGACAGAGAACGTAGTAAGGGGATAGAGTGCAGAAAACTTGAAGCTCCTAGTGGATTCTAAAGAATATTGCTCTCAGTTTCATATCTGATGGCAAGGTTTTCCTCCTCACATGATGAATGACCACTTTCAAATCTCCCACAATTGATATGGAATCTAAACCATGTTGTTGGGCCAGAAACAATCCTTAAAGGAGAGCATACGCCTCTGTTTGATTCTTAGTTGCATGACTGAGGCTTTGTGAGAAAGTAAGTCTAATATTACCTCTCGAGGAGAATATAACCCCACCCACGCCTGCCACTCTGGGTTGACTATGCCTACTATTATATATGCATGAATTTACTCATCTAAATTGATGTGGTCACCACTGACCCCCCACATGCTATTGTAGAGTGAATCCATGAAGTTTGGAATGTTACATGCTCAAATCATAAAGGAAACTATATTGGAAGATTATTTGATATGTAAGTGGTGTTTCATTTTAAAAATTAAGCAATACTGAGGGAGTAACCATTTTTATCCGTGCTTACAAAAATCTAGATCTAAGTTCCTAATAAGTGCATGTATAACCCAATTCTACTTATAAATAGTTCTCATTTAACTTGTATCACAATCTAGATCTAGGTTCCTAGTAAGTGCATGTATAACCTAATTCTACTTATAAGTAGTTCCCATTTAACTTGCATTGCCTCCTTTTTCATGCCATTTCGTGCACATTAAAGTACATCTAAGCAATCCCTTGTATATATACTCCCTTACTAGACTCGAAAGATTTATCTTGGCTAAAAGCTCATTTTTTTTCTACTTAAAGAAAAAAGGTAATGGCCTAAAACTTAGAGATATTTGACAAAAATGAAAGTCTATCTCATTACAAATCACTAGTGGGTCATATTAAGTGGCCTCCTGATTTTCATTGAATAATGATGATGAATCAACCCCATTTTCAGATCCCAGATCCCAACCCCAACCAATAATGGCTTTCTACAACATGAAAAAATAAATAATAATAAATTTTGGCACCTTGCTCTTAAAAATAAAGGACTAAAAAGAGACCGGGCCAGTGGGAATCGGTGCAAATAGTGGAACCTAAAGCAATTATGATAACCTCTAACGAAAGTACCGCGGGGCCACAGCCAAACCAAGGATTCATCTCGACTTCAGATCAAATTAGTACAAGAAAAAATTACCAAACTTATTTTCTGGGAAATTTAGCGGTGAAACTTGATGGAATCAGGGATGTCGGTAAACGACCAGAGTGTTTAACAAACACAATATCTACCGACACAAATTAAACAAATACCTATCAATTTTGACAACCTGTTTGAACTGATCTTTAAGATCAGATACTCTCCGCCTATAACAAATTCAATAAATAACTAAAATACAATTTCAGTACCCTGGTTCATTTCTGGTACGATATTCACAAACAAATTGAAGAAACTGACTGGAATTTATTTCTGGAATGATATGCACAAACTGTGAATAAACTGGTGAAGAAATTCATCACATATAATAATACATCACAGGAAAGCCAAATCTCAGACTAAACAAGCCGTACAAAAGTTTTCTAGAGAACGGAAGCTTGGGATACAAGGCACCATAAAATTTCAAAGCCATGGAGACATTAAATTACAGGATATATGCATATTACTGGGCAACTCCGTGTCTAAATTTAGCAGGCTTGGGATTAAGCTTGGTCTTGGGCGGATTGACGGGGCATCTGTGCAAAAGCGGCCACCCTTTTCTGGAGCTCATCGGCGTTGGCTCCCACTATTTTGTCCACCTGCACATTGTCTTTCATCAATAAAAAGGTGGGCATCGCCTTCACATCCATTTTATCTTTAACTCCTTTCACTTCATCCACATCAACTAACAGAAACAGGATGTGCGGATACTTCAACGCCAGATTCTCGAAGAACCCCGCCATGTATTTCGAAGGCGCGCACCAGTCTGCAGTAAAATGAACTGCAACCTGCAAACCCCAAAATCTTTAAAGGAACTCGAAACATTTAACAGAAAGAACAGACCGGGTTCTCGGCAAGATATCCATAACGAAAATAGAGAGCAGAGATATACAGAAAACTGCAACAAATAAATTACGAAATCATAAGTTGGATTAAAGAGATATGCTGACTAACCGGGCAGGCTTGGAGTTGGGCTTGACCCAAGATGATATCCCATGATTTGTCAGAATCCACCACCAGAACTCTCGAACCCGTGACCTGCTGGTGGGCTTCCATGATCAACGAAGAGCTTGCTGTGGAGAATTTGTAGCAGGATTCAGGGTTCTCAGCAGAAGAGAAGAGGGCTCTTTGGTCTTTTCTTAGGAAAATTCAAGCGAGTCGGTGACTGAAATGTTTCTCCAAGTTGGAATTAATAGTCGTCTCGGACACACTGTGGATAAATCTATCCATAAATTCTCACTTTTGTCCACTGGCTCAGAACGTTGTTTTCTTTTTGCTGTTTTGCTTGCCAGCTATGTATACTGAACATTAACAATATTAAAAAATGGGGCCATTATGGAATATGCTCATTTGATTTTGCCTTTCATCCAATGTACTTTTTGGAAAAATAATTTTTTAATTAATACGTTCTTATTGTTCATCTTTACACGATGTAAAAATTTTGACTTAAATTTAAGGAGGTGGGTGAAATTTGGTTTTAGCATAAACCCATACCAATTATATGAGCTTCATGACCTAGGTAAAAATATATATTTTATCTCTCCTTTAAATTTTGATGCGTTCTCGATGTCATCCACATCCAAAATGCTATGTAGTTATCATGTTGTGACCCTAAGTTTGTCGTATATAGCTGTGATCTCCACATTTTCCATCGTCAACAACTAAGATTGGTACAACCTTACATCATACTTTTCGTGTTTGTGACATGTATACAAAAAGCCATGTGAAGCTAAATAATTCAATTCATTTATATTACATTTAAATACTAATACCATGAATTGAATTATATATGTTTTAATAATATTTGTTTATATTTATTTATTTGGGAAGAGGTAAACTTGCAAGTGGGTATAACATCTTGCTTTATATTTGATATCATGTATAATATCTTGCATTATATTTGATATCATATGATTTTTATTTAATTTGTTTTTATCCAGAGGAAGTGATGATTTGTTCAAATATTGAGGGATGTTTATTTTTTTAGTCTTATCACTAAGTGTCAACATGTTATTTGTGGGAATTGAATGTGAGAGGGAAGGATAACAATCATGCTACATCATCATCTGAACTAAACTCATGTGACGAATTTTGTTTAACTTTAGTGATGATGGAGAACAAAGGATATTGGGTACTTTGGGGACACTGTAAGACACTAAAGTTGTGTTGTAAGACACTAAAGTTGTGTTTTTCGGTCCTAGACCAATACCTAAAACTGTTTCTGATTAGTTGAGAGATTTTCTTCCCTAAAACTGTTTCTGATTAGTTAAGAGTTTTTCTTCCTCAGATGTAAGGGAACATGTTAACAACCCAAGATCCAAAGGCATAAGTCTACCCCCTTATGAACTATTGATGAATTATTGCAAATGGTGTGGTGTTCCTTGAATAATGATAATAAGCCAGTGTGCATTCACTAATAGCAACTAGTGATCGTTGTGAGACAAGTGAATTATGATAGATCGATCTCTCTCTCTCTCTCTCTCTCTCTCTCTCTCTCTCTCTCTCTCTCTCCTCTCTCTCTATATATATATATATATATATATATATATATATATATAACATACATTTTTTCATACCTAGTATAGATGGTCACATGACAACCACTCTAACTTTAGGATAAAGCCATAGTTAACTATAGTAATGGTATAGACAAATCCTATAGGAGAAGGCTATGTATCAATTGGGTTTAGTTCAGGGGATTGAGAGGAATAATTATTATTCTCACCATTGAGATTCCATTTTCCCAAATAACATGTTAAATTCATCACAAATATATTATTATAATAACTTAAAAACCATATTATTAATATTAACTAATAAAAATCCAATATATAGAAATAAAAATAAAAATAAAAAATGAAAAATATACCCACAAAAACTAAAACTATGGATGAGTATCAGCCATATTGACTTCAACCAGCTTTGAATAATTTGATTTGCTTTGATTTCTATATAATATTTTAATTATAAAATTTGTGTGCATAACTGTGTGCTTTTTAGTTTTATATTTTGGTAAGTTGTCTATTACGTCACGTTATGTGGTCCACATACAACAAAGTCGGTAAAGCATTGGTGATTGCCAAAAACTTGGATAACGATGGATCATAGAGGTTATCCAACTATGTTTTATCACACGTATTCAATAAATATTACCCATCAAAATGACTAAGATATGACATTATAAAAGATTTACATAATCTAGTGGTAAGAGAATTTTCAAAAGCAAACACGTAATGATATGTGAATAAAGATAATTATTTTTCAATATATGAAATATTTATAAAAAAATGAAATTTAATTTTTAAATGGAATATTATTTTTGGGATTATTTGTGTAAAGTAAGTTATTAAAATATAATCTATGTTTTATGAGTAAAGGGGTGAAAAAATAGAATTGAAATTAATGAAATGAATTGCACTACATCAATCATCACTTTTGGGGTTTGTAGTTGGTAACCAAAACATTATGGGATGTCACTCATCCCAAAACTCCTCTCCCTCAAGCATATTTAATTATGAAGTTTTTATCATAGTAAATTCAACTTAACTTGCTATCTCATTTGCAAAACCTTAGCAAGTATTGTGCCTTATGAACTATTCATTTAGAACTCCACTAACTCTTTATTCTCATCCCAAAACTCCTTTGCCTCAAGTATCCTTAATTGCAGAGCTTTTTCCATAATCAAGCCAACTTAGCCTGTGACCCCATTTGCAAAACCTTAGCAAGTATTATGCATTATGAACTATATTCCTTTAGATCTCTCTTAAATTTTTATTTTTAGCAATTGGGGGGCTTCCGGAGTCCAACATATGAGATATCATGTTTAGGATTATATGCATAAAGTAAGCCATGAATGCACAACCCATGCCTCATAAGCATTAGTTAGAATGATTGAATTTCTCATGATATTGAATAATCCACTTAGCACTAATTGAATTATTTAATGCTCATGGGGTGAAGAAGTGGAATCGAAAATAGTGAAATGGATAACATAGCATTAATAATCACCTTTGGAAGTTGTACTTGAAAACGAGGAGGTCACCCATCCAAAGGCACCTCAAGTTCAAGCATGCTTAACTATGGATTTTTTCCATAGTTTCGACCACTTAACTTACTTCTCCATTTACAAAATTGTAGCAATTATTATGCCTTATGAACTGTTTATTTAGAACTCCCTTGAATTGATATATTTGTGTTAAAATTGACTTGTGTTTAACATAGTTGTAGATAAAAAAAATATCAATGGAGTGACACAACCACAGTTGGTGTCGATTTCTTTTTTATAGCTTGTAGTTATAGCATAGGTCCAATTTTACATAGTACCACTTCAATATGGGAGTTGTTTTATAGCAATAATATTGTGATGGTATATGAAGGTGAGTTTGCAAAGTGCATTGACATGGATACAAACATTGAACCATTAACATGTAACTAGGCAACGTATAATATTTGACTTAGTCAATTTTGATCCTCAATTAGTTGAGTATCAATTTAGCCAATTCATTTGACATAGATTTAATAAAGTGATAGTTACAAAGCTTATTTGGAAGGTTGATTATTTTTTTTTTTTTTTATCTTTGGTGTAATCAAAATGGTTATATATCTATGTTTTCTTATTACCTTTTCCCCTCCCCACACAATTCTTTGCCCCTCCCCACACAATATATTTTGAATAGTACTTGGATAGGATATGGTGGCACACTCGGGCAAGCCCAAAAATGTCACTTTACACTTATCCATTGATAACTCAATTATGATCAAATAGATTTTATATGAAAAGAGGAATGTTGTAACACCCTATTTCCCCCAATCTGTAAAAATAACTATATTGGCCAAGAACTATGGCAAACTCAAAGATGTGAACGTTTGATTTGACGGACTTTTGTATAAAGGGTCGATAAATGTAAATAATGTTATGAATATGTGTTGCTTGATTGTTGGGAGGGGGATGTGCTGAAAGAGACCACGATGGCTAATGAAAGGTGGTGGAAGGCACTTGGAATGGTGGCGTTAACTTCCACCGAACCAATACCGTATTGGTCTTTACTGGCTTAAAGACCAAAGTGGTTCTCTGATCCTGGAATGAATTACTCGCCAGGATGGTAGGTGGGAAGGCTCCTCATGAGTTAATGAGGGGATGGGGGTGAACCGCCCATCTGTAGAAGCCCTCAGACCTGACCATGGACGGGGAAATTTGCACCACACGCAACCTTGCAGAACAAGGAAAGAAAGGAAGTGTGGGGGGGAGGAGAGCGCAGGTGACAAGGATCGCAGAGGAAGAAGACAGAAGGAACTCTGGAGAGACAGAGAGTCCCGAACAATGGAGGAGAAAGAAGTAAACCTTCGCTCTAGACTTTCATAGAGCTGGAAATAGGAGACTGAAACTCCAAGTATTGTGGTCTAGCTCAGGGGTGGCTAGTGGAAAATCTACCTGGATTCACTAAGCCTACGGTTGGGTGGAAACGAGCACCCCTCTGTGAGATCGGAAGAGCGGTTCAGCAGGAATGCCGAGACCGATCTCGTATGCCGTCT
>CBVK0100026290.1:0-12272 GCA_900067695.1 Picea abies
AGATGACTACAAGAGAAGGGAGAACACAAAAGGAATGGAAAAACTCATAGAATATCTTATGTGTGAAGATAAGACATATTCTGTGTGAAGATAAGATATCTTCTGTGTGAAGATAAGAAAGAGTATCTTATGCATGAAGACAAAAGAAAGAAAGAGTATCTTCTGTGCAAATATAAAGAGAACAAAACTTTTTTAATAAGGATTTCATTTCTTTGTTGAAGAAGAACGTACGTAGAAAATGTGGAATAGAAGTCTCGTTCGTTGGGGAGAGCACGGGAGCAACTAGAAGCTTTCCCGCGAGGGGAATTACTACGACTACTGACCCGGTTCCTCACTCAATTCCTATCGGAAGAAAAGAAAAGACAAAATAAATAAAAAAACCCTTTCTTTATTCCGTTCACATTGTTCTACCTCTTCTGTGCAAATATAAAGAGAACAAAATTTTTTTAATAAGGATTCATGGAGAACCAGTCAGTGATCGTGATGCCAGATGACCAAGTGGATTATATTGATGCCTATTGTTATCCAGTTGATGTTGTTACCCAGTTGATGATGTTATCTAGTTGATGTTGTTGTCCAATTGTTGAAGATTATACAGTTGATGATATTGCCCAGATGATATTGTTCAGTTGATGATGACATCCAGTGACCTGTCAAAAGATAAAGAATATCCTTCTTGTTAAGAGGGAGTGAATGGTGATATGGATGATGAGAAAAAATTCCGATGATTTACATATATGTCAGTCAGTGTTCCAGACATTATTGATGTTGTTTCCCTCTCTCTCTCTCCTGATGATGTTGTAGAATACCCTTCTTGTTAAGGGGGGCTGTTGAAATATTGTAACTGCAAAGAGTATTCTATTTATTATTGATTTATTATTCATTAGATCAATCCCCTTTTGTGGATTGATCATGTTGGGCATTGTAATTGACCAAATCCCCTTTTTCGGATTGGTCAAAACCTAATTGTAATATGCAAATTAAGAAGTCAGCCCCCGGGCAAATTAAAGTGGTTCTAACCACCCAGAAAGACAAGTCGGCCCTGCCAGTGAAGAGACACCTCCTTTCAAAGCTTTCCAGTTTGTATAAATAAAGGAAGCTAATGCCTCATTTGTTGACTAACTCAACTCACTCATCTAGTGCGCAAGTATTGAAGGAAGTTGCAGTTACCAATTGTCGGAAGAAGAAAGAGAGAGAGACGCATTGCTTGGGAGAGGATATTCTCTAGTGTTTGGTTTATTGTCTTGGCATTGTATTGGCTATCTATATTAAGGAAGTTTTTGCTGGGTTTTCTCCCCCATGAGGGTTTCCTAGGATAAATGTTGTGTATCTTGTGATTGTGTTTCTCTCAGTCATCCTATCTATGCTATGGTTATCTAGTAAATTGAAAAGAAACCTAATAATAGCTCAAAACTTAACATGGTATCAGAGCTAAGTTGAAGAGAGCATCTTTCATCGGATAAAGAAAAACGTCATTGTTGTCGTACAAGAAAATTAGGGTTTTTTATTGGAGAGGAAATTTTGCCTAAAAACCATCTAGAAAAGTGTGCCCTAGCCTAGGGAACTCTTTGGCAGCTTGAGCATACCTTTTTAGTGGTTAGATACTTCGAAAAGTCAAACCCTAGTTTTGACTGGTACCAGAAAACCAAAAGTACTAGAAAACTAGTAAACCAGAACCAGTAACAGAAGTATCAGTCCAGATTTCCGCAAGCTCAGTTTCAAGGGGTAAAATTTGGATTTTTAGAAATCTGACTGCACCAGCTTACTCGCCTCAGCGCACCTAGCCCCTGGATCAGATTTTCAAAATTTGAAGTTTGAAAAATTAGGGTTTCCTCATAAAACCCTAAGTTGCAGTTGCAGTTTCAGAATCAGTTGCAGTATCAGTTGAAGTATCAGTTGTAGTACTAGTTGCAGTCACCCTTGAAGTTTTAAAAGGATTGGTAATTATTACCGCTGCTACCAAATGGTGCCACTACCTACAAATACTATCAGAGGTATGTACTCACATATGTTTAAACTGTTAAGCTTTAAAGGGCATTTGCAGGATAAGGGATCGCTTTCCATAGATCCAGAAGGATCTCAGATCCAACAGATTCAGAGGAATAATGCAACCCAAGTTTGATTATTCTGATATGCATCTATTTGTTATGACATTATTTTAATCTAGGTTGCATGTTGAAGCTATGACCATCATACTACCCTTTGGTCAAAATTAAAGTCAAGGTATCAGATGGATTAAAGTTGAGATCATAGAATTTATTCTCTAACCCAACCTTCTGTCAAGATAGCATATTGTCTTAGTACAAAAGACAGGTTGAAGAAATCATTTGTCATCTTGAGTGAAGGAGACTTGGAAGAAAAGCAACACACTCATTCTTGAGGACAAGACTCCATGTTCCAGGTTTGCTTAATTAAGTTGATAAGATTCAAAGTTGCACATGACAAAGTTGATAACTACCCCATTACAAGTAAGCACTATAGTTGAGGTAGCAGTCTTTGAAAAGTATTATACTTGGTAGCACGTGAGCATATCAAGATAAATGCTTAATGTAAACATTTACCAGATACAACTAACATCTCCTCTAGGAGAAAATTCTTGTGTTGATTCCAGGTTACCTTGCATGAATGTTTGATCACAACACTAGAAGAGTGTTGATCTCATTTCGTATTGTATTTCTTACTTTTGATCCTTGTTTCAGACAGGTCACAAGTGAAATCTCTAAAGGAGCTACTGTGACGATTGTTCGTGCTATTGTTTTATTTACTATTATCAAAAGAGTATTATGCTTGCTTGTTGTTTTGTTGACCTTGGTTCAAGTCACAGGTGATAACCCTAAGGAAGCTATAGTGAAGGTTACAGAAGACAACAAATTAGATGAGACATGAAGCAGACTATGTACATGACTATATACATTCATGTACCAAAGAAGATGAAGAAGAATCTATCTTTTGAGATCCAGAGTATCTCATGTGGAGATTGATTGTAAGGAGCATAAGGCTCCAATTTCCAAAGATGACCGAACATTAGAACAAGAACTCATAGTAGACTTGTTCAAAAGATAATGAAGCCACCTTGATAGGAAACATAACTCACTTGAAGTCTGACTCAGCCTTTCATATTTAGACTTGGTATTCAACACCAAGTATAACCCATAAGAGATGATGAAGTCCTTGTAGACTCAAAAGAAATCAAGAGTAAGCCTGATCTCAGAAAGGATCAGATGAAGAGACAAATTCCAGGACTGAGAGACAGATGCCATGAGAAGACTAGATTGTAGCTTCATAAACTTCTAGGAGATCTGAAATCTCCTGGGAAGATTCCCTTGTTTTAGTGACAGAGAAGGAAGCTAGTCAGAAAGACTAGGATATGGACTCTTCCATGAAGACTAAAAAAGAAGTCAGTATTGACTTCCAAGATTGATTTAAACAGATCAAGCATGTTGCAGATGTACAAAGCCTGATGTGTGTCCAGAGGATTCTCCCAACAAGAGGGAGAAGACTATGATGAGACACTTACTCCAGTAATTGGAGAAATAGTTACAGTATTTATGAAGACAACCAGAACAACCATGATTCATATATAGTATGAGATGCAGGCGGAGCAATCCCCATATTTAAAATTGAGTGACAGTTGGTGAATTACATTAGTTGGGTCATGGAGACATGACTACGATAAAAGATAGAGTTACCTCCATGAAAGAAGAAGAGCTACCTTCAGTATCAGTTATTGAGCCACTCTCGGTTTCAGATGAAGTTGTTTTCGTGATAGAATAAGAGGAGTTACTCTCAGATTTCAGCAGCCACAGTGAGGATGAAGCAGTCATTCTCAACCTCAGAACAGCTGCAGGTGTAGAGTCCCAATTCCAGAAAGAAAAATTGCAGAAAGAGGAGGGGACATATTCTCAGGCAGTGAGACAGATAGTGCTTTGCAGAGAGCACATAGAGCTAGCACATGATTGTGCAGATTGAGTTGCAGCTGAGCAAGTGTACCAGATTGGTACAATGTAATGTGAAAATTTGGTTTGAAGATGAAGATAGAAAGACTCGGGTCTGCAAGTTGAAGAAGGATCTATACAAATTGAAGCAAGCTCCTAGAGCTTGATATGGAAAAATTGACAGTTTCCTGAAGAGCTTGGGCCTTACCAAGAGTAAAGTCGATTCTAACCTCTACTTCAAGGTTATGAATGATGAGCCAGTTATATTGTTGCTACTATATGTAGATGATGTATTCTTGAAAAGATGAAGAAAAACTCATCACAGATTGCAGAAGAAACTCGCTACAGAGTTTGATGGAAGACATAATACATTATCTCTTAGGTCCTGAAGTTTGGCAGAGCACAGAGAAGATCTTCCTTAACTAAGGGAAGTATGCAGTTGAAATACTGAAGAGATTTGATATGTTGGAGTGCAAGTCCATGAATACACCCATGGAAACAAAGTTGAAGCTCCTAGTTGACACTTCGTCAAAACTAATTGATGCTACGTTGTACAGACAAATCATTGGATCGTTGATGTATCTGACGAACACCAGGCCAGATATATGTTTTGTTGTGAACACCTTGAGTCAATTTCTGGTAGAGCCTAGACATGTTCACCTGGTTGCTACAAAACATGTGATGAGGTACCTTAAGGGTACATTAGATTGTGGTCTCAGTTATAATGGAGATCATGACTTCAGACTGAGTGGTTATATCGATTCAGATTGGGCTGGAAGTGTCTCTGACAGAAAGAGCACTTTAGGATGTTGTTTCAGTATGGGGTCAACCATGATCTCATGGCAGAGTAGGAAGCAATCAAGCATTGCTCTCAGCACAGCAGAAACAAAATACATTGTTGCATGTTCCGCCAGTTGTGAAGCCATATGGCTTCGGATGTTGTTGACAGATCTATTTGATCTGGAGATGGAAGCCACCATGATCCTATGTGATAACCAAAGTTGTATAAAAATGATGTGTTCCATGATGAGTCAGAGCACATAGAGATCCGGTATCACCTCATTCATGATATGATGCAGAGAGGATTTATAAATCTCCCATATGTTGGCACAGATGAATAGGTTGCAGATGTGTTGACCAATCCTCTATCTCGTGTAAAGTTTGAGCACTTTAGAGACAAGCTTGGTATAGTCCGAAAGGACCTCCCTCGAAAGGGGGAGTAGTGTTGATGATACTATGGTATCCTGACCAATAGCAGGTAGCCCAGTTAGGATTTTATATCCTAGGGGACTGATCATCCCTAGACAGATCCCGAAGGTCCGTAAGGACGGGCTGTCAGAGTACTTGTGCATGTATATGCTAGCTTTGGTCAGTAGGGGTAGCTCCGTTAGGATTTCATATCCTAGGGAATCTTTTGATTCCTGGGCAGATCCTTTGGAACTGTCAGAGTACCACATGATGTTGTTGATGCCAGCCTAGTGCTGAAGATTTCTAACTTCGTGTTGATGTTGTTGATGCCAGCCTCGTGCTGAAGATTTCCAGCTTCGTGTTGATGTTGTTGATGCCAACCTCATGCTAAAGATTTCCAGCTTCGTGTTGACGTTGTTGATGCCAGCCTCGTGCTAAAGATTTCCAGCTTCGTGTTGATGTTGTTGATGTCAGCCTCGTGCTGAAGATTTCCAGCTTCGTGTTGATGTTGTTGATGTCAGCCTCGTGCTGAAGATTTCCAGCTTCGTGTTGATGTTGTTGATGCCAACCTTGTGCTGAAGATTTCCAGCTTCGTGCTGATGTTGTTGATGCTAGCCTCGTGCTGAAGATTTCCAGCTTCGTGCTGATGTTGTTGATGCTAGCCTCGTGCTGAAGATTTCCAGCTTCGTGTTGATGTTGTTGATGCCATCCTCGTGCTGAAGATTTCCAGCTTCGTGCTGATGTTGTTGATGCCAGCCTCGTGCTGAAGATTTCCAGCTTCGTGTTGATGTTGTTGTGATGCCAGCCTCGTGCTGAATATTTCCAGCTTCGTGCTAATGTTGTTGAGATGCCAGCTTCGTGCTGAAGATTTCCAGCCTAGTGTTGATGTTGATGATGCTCTAGCCTTCCTATTGTGATACTGTTGTTGTTGATGTTGTATCATCCTTGTGTTGTTATTGATGATGATGATGTATTAGTGTTATACTAATCCATGTTGATGCAGATGATGATGATGTCACTTCAGCTTCTTGTTGAAGATGATGATGATGATGCCACTTCAGGTTCTTGCTGAAGATGATGACGATGATGTTATTTCAGATTTAATGCTGAAGATGATGATGTTACTTTAGCCTCATGCTAAAGATGTTGATGATATTACTTTAGCCTCATGCTAAAGAAGATGATGATGTTACTTTAGCCTCACGCTAAAGATGATGATGATGTTACTTTAGCTGCATGCTGATGAGGATGAGGATGTTACTCTAGCTCCATGCTATGAACGATGATGATAAGAAAAACTTCTGATGATTTATAGATATGTCAGTCAGTGTTCCAGATGATGTTGATGTTGTTGCCCTCTCTCTCTCCTGATGACGTTGTAGAATACCCTTCTTGTTAAGGGGGAGTGTTGAAGTATTGTAACTGCAAAGAGTATTCTATTTATTTATTGAGTCATTATTCATTAGATCAATCCCCTTTTGTAGATTGATCATGTCGGGCATTGTAATTAACCAAATCCCCTTTTGCAGATTGGTCAAACCCTAATTGTATTATGCAAATTAAGAAGTCGACCCCCAGGCCTAATTAAAGTGGTTTTAACCACTAAGAAGACAAGTCGGCCCTACCCAGTGAAGAGACACCTTTCCAGCACCTGCCAGTTTGTATAAATAAAGGAAGCCAGTGCCTCATTTGATCACTCACTCATTCACTCATCAAGTGCACAAGTTTGGAGAGCTAGAGTTGGGAGAAGAAGGAAGAGAGAGGCTCATTGCTCAGTGGAGGATATTCTCTAGTGTTTGGTTTATTGTATTGGCTATCTAGATTCTATACTAAGGAAGTTTTTGCTGGGTTTTCTCCCCCATGAGGGTTTCCCAGGATAAATGATGTGTATCTTGTGATTTTGTTTCTCTCAGTGATCCTATCTATGCTATGGTTATCTAGTAAATTGAAAAGAAACCTAATAATAGCTTAAACCTTAACAGAATCTATACACCTTAGCGCTCTGGCTAGGGTGTGTTGTATTTATGTTGCTCAGCTATCTACTTTGTGGTTTTCTCTAGTGGATAGAGCTTGTTCTTGGTTGTTTTCTCTTGGCAAGGATATTCTCTATAAGAAGGTTTGTTGGGTTTTTCTTCCCTTGTGTAGAAGGGTTTCCCAGGATGTATATGCTTATGCTCGTGGGAGGCACGAGTAGGTGCCTATGGTTGGGTGGTGATGGTGTAGCATCGCCTATGGTGAAACGAGCATGCAAAAGAAGTTCAAATTGCTATGGTAAATCTAATGTTAACATAATCAACAAAATTTCAACAGTGGGTTGTCCACAAATTCCCAAACTCCCTACTCCTAAAAAACAACTCCAATTCTTTCTCTCCAAGAGTAGAAATTGGAGGCCCCATCAAGACGGTCTTCAAACCTCAACCCCACGTAGGCCATTTTGTTGTCCAAGGGCACAGACCCTAACTTGTCTTGCCAGAGACCCTAGCGCACCAAATGGGTCGAACTCTTGGGCTGAAAACCTGCTTTTTGAAGCTGAAACAATGAATGTTGGTCTTTAATCAGAGGCGAAGCTCTAATACCATGTTAACTTTCTTTAAAAAATCAAAACCTACTTGCAAATTTAAATAAATTAAAAAGAAGAACTAAATTCTTAATACAAAAATCTGAACATGTTGATTTTCTTAACACTCTAAATGCAACGGAAATAAACACATAAAGACACAAGCATTCACACACAGAAAATACTCAGTGATTTTTTGGTCAAATGACCCCCAAAAAACCCAACTGGGAAAACTGGTCTTATGCTCAATGATTTCTTATTATTTCAAGAAAGGGCAATCTCATAAATTTTACATTTGTTGTTCAAAAAACTTATATGAGGCAAAATCTCCGCCTTCAGCAAATTCACAGCTCTCACTCCCCCTCACCCTGCTCATGGTCTCGCTGTTGGTGCGTTGTACGGCCTGTACAACCTTGTTGTACGGCCCAGGCCGCGCGACCTGGCTGTTAGGTGCGTCTTACGGGTTGAATGGCCTGCTGGTACGGCCCAAATCGGGCTAGTTACTTGCTTAGCACTGGAGGTAAGATGGTTGAGCAAAAATGGAGGCCCTGCAACCCCTTCTCCTCTTGTTGAAGCTTGCTCTGTAGCTGAACCTGCTCTTACTGCTCTAATTGCTCTTTCACCAAGTCGACCTGCACACAATGAGGCCCCAAAACCCTATTTCTTCCTTGGCAATTCGATCTGGGCCCACCAGTCATCTCAATGGCTGATATTAGATCTGAATGGAGGGCTCAGATCAAATGCCTTATGACTATAGGAAAAATTAATTTTTCCTAAGTCATCTAGGTATAGAAAGAAAAAAAATTGGGCCCCTTCTTGGTGGGTCCACCTGCCAGATTGGGTGCACCTCCAAATCTAGTGAACCCTTTCCTCTCTAACTCTAATTTTAACACTCCTGAAAACCGGAAGGCTTGGAATCTAGAATGTTGTTCATCAATGTCATATAGTCTAGAAACTTCTTGAGAGATCTCTCTCTAAATGTGCTCCTAGGAGTCTCAACATGCTCCCAAGCATCCCTCAATGTCTGATTGAACCATCAAGGTCTACTAACAGAAGTGCAAAGGGAAATTGTCTCCCCGTCTCCACTTGAAGACTATTGTATTGCTCTAGAAATAACTAATGATCCTAGCTCAACCTTCAAAACTTCCTACTCCTGATCCTCTGACACTAGGTCTAGAATCTCCTTAGACCTGTATTTGTTGCTTGGGAAAGCAACATCGGCATACTTTCCAAGCGTGCACCCTCTACATACACCATGTTGCTCAACTCTGAACTATAGAAAATCTATGACTATATCCCTTAGAATAGGCAACGCCCTGTGATATAGGTGCCCCATCCTCTTGTGCCACAACTCGTAGATATTGTCACTGCTATGCACCAAGGCTCGAACAAGTTCACCCTGCAACCTATACAAATTACCTTCTCTAACCCTTATTACCTGAGCTATATCTGGGCTAGATTCATTCAGTCTGATGATGACTTGCTAGTTCTTGAACTCAACGACAAAGCCCTTATCATTCATGACCAAAACTAAAAGCAAATTCTTCCCGAGACCTAGAACAAACAAGACATTGTCAAAATCTAAAGAATTACCTAAATCAAGCTAGAAGGGAATAGTACCAACTCTTCCTACTGGGTACTTGGCATCATCACCAAGCTCAGCATGTACTCCTAAGTCCTGCTTCTTCAAACTAGAAAACAATTGTCGCATTGATGTCATATGTCGAGATGCCCCATTGTCCACATACCACACAGTCCTCAGAATCATGTTGGTAGAAATGAAAGATACCAATGAGAAATCCTTCTCGAACATGATAGCAAACTCATTCATCTGAGTTTTTGCAGAGATTGCTACCTACATCTGTTGCCACTCCCCTTTACCCTTCTTATCTAGACATCATGATGCATAATGACAGTACTTATGACAACTGAAGCACTTGATTTTACTCAAGTCCTTTCCTGGCTATGAGGTTGACTCCTCACTCTTTCCCTTACCCTTGTTGGGTCTGTTATCGCGCAATTTGTACTTGCCCAAAATCCAAAGGCAAGTGAACAAAAAATTGGCATAACAGGAGGTTGTCCTATCACTGTCACCTAAACAAGACACCTCTTTCTCTTTAGGAGTAGTACCCCAGGGGAGACATCCCCAGTGAGCTGGGGGTTTGAGAAGGCTAAGGTGAGAGTATCAAGAAAGTCCCACCCCTCTCACAGGTCACTCTAATCAAAGTTTCAAAGGTTTTAATGAGATGAAGCAAAGTAATATTTAAGTGTACCTGCCCAAAACAAGACAACAAGAAAAATACTGTTTGCAAGTACCATATGATGTTAGCGCTTCATAAAACCATAGAGTTTGATAAAAAAAGCACAAGCTGATATAAAAGCTGAAGCAACAGAAGTATTTATAACAGCAATGTATATATAGCTATAGCTTCACAATTATGCCTCAATAAAGCTTCAAAAATGACTAGAAATGATAATATAAACTTGACAAAATGCTAGTAATCGTCAAAAGCAATGATGGCAATGTATGATCAGCTTTGAAACTTGCTTTTAAGATGAATTTGTTGTTGTTATAGATGGTTGTAGCAATCTTTTGCAACAGCAGCAAATTAGTTAGTAGGTTAGTCTAATCTAGAGTTAGAAATAGTTAGTATAGGTCTTAAAGTAGATGGTTTAAGAGTTGTTTTAGTCAATCAATCACTTGCAAGGTATGAACTGGTGCCTTTTAGGGTAAATGGAGTTAATATTGCAGCGGCAATTCTTAGAGGGAAAACACAAATGATAATAGGTAAGCTAAAGGAAGAGGGAGGATGGTTGAGGTGTTAGTAACCTAAGGCCTCAATATCCAAAACCCTAGAAGGAAAAGATGCTAGGAAGTAGGTAACCCTAGGCCCTAGCGATTTCCTTCTTCTTTAGGTCAAGCTTGAAATAAAAGTATGAAAGCTTAATGAAGTAATAATACTAGAGTGCTACTAAAGTAGGGCCCTAGTATATCCTTCACGGGAGGTGTCTTCTAGCAAAATCAAGTAGGTGAAGAGTTATAAAGAAAAGTACAATAACATGTGCTTTTCTCCTAGGGTTTCACACTAGCAATTTCATAATCTTATAAATGAACAAGTAAATACACCATAACCATTCAAAATGAAGAAGGATTGCAGATTTCTACTTACTTCATCAAGAATAATCTAGCCACAAACCCTAGTTGAAGACTTTCCACCATGAAAATGCAAAAATACACCAAGATAAGCTTCCTCCAAGAGTTGTGCACCACTTATTTCAGCCAATAAGCCTTAAAAGAGGCCGAATTTCAGACCTCACACTTGTGTGAGGGAAAGATGATGAAAAATATAAGAGATTTTTCCCTTATTTATACAATACAAGTGACCTTTAATTACATTTTAGGTCAAAAAAGGTTGACATGGCCAGTGTACATAAAAAATCCAGTTTTACATAAAATTGACAATTAAAACCCTAATTTTATCCTTTAAAGATGACACCATGCCCCTCTTAGGGTGACATTGGGCCCCCTCTTGGAATGCTAGGCCTCCAAAGTGAAACAGTGGGGCTCAAAACCCCTCAGAAACTGCCACACGTGCCAACCAAGCTATCCTCATGCCAAAAACCCCAACTGGATGACGTCAAGGCTCAGAATGATGATGTCAGGGGCCTTCAAGGGCCAACTTCATGGTGGGAGCGCAAGACCCCCTTGGCTCCAGGCCTGCCAAAGTGCCTCTGGTGGAACATCCTCCCTTTTCTCTAGTGCAAGCCTCTGGTATCCCTCTGCCCTTGGCT
This sequence comes from Picea abies, assembly GCA_900067695.1. NCBI lineage: Eukaryota > Viridiplantae > Streptophyta > Pinopsida > Pinales > Pinaceae > Picea > Picea abies. The sequence continues at coordinate 11,473 of CBVK0100026290.1, forward strand.
GGGGTCTCAGCATCCATCTGGTGGGCTTTTAGCCCCATGGAAGTCTGAGCTAATCATCTCCTCGTACGTACCTGTCCATCAGGCATGGTCCTACAGCAACAACAAGTACGCCCTCCATGGGCTCATAAGTCACATGGATCATAGCAATGCCAATCACATCTAATAATCAAGTTACCCAAACATGTGCATCAAACCCCCCTTTACCCAGATAAATGCTTAAAGACGTTATGCTATTTAACAAGCCAGGTTTGGAGAGGGTCTCAGGATGTCCTATTGGGCTAATCCTCCTCAAGTGTGGGGTGTTTCCAGGTGAAGACCAATCTAGGTCATGTAAATGCATGAGATTGTGTGGGGGATGTTTGGGCAAGGGGTGCAGTGATAACAGGGAAATGTAGGTCTTACCTGTGGGTGCCTTTGTAGAGGTTGAGTTGCGCCTTGTCATGGATGCAATTGTTTCCTAGCCCATTCAATGCCTTTTTACTCTGTCTTATTTTCTTTTTCTTTCAAGAGAATAGTTGGACGACACTGCATTGGTGTGATGACCAGTGGTGACAGCGTTACCCACAAGCATTTCACGGAGATGAGAAGGTTGGCTCGTGATGAGACCCCCTTTCTCTTGGCTATGCCACCAAGAGCCACTGGCTCGTGATGAGACCCCCTTTCTCTTGGCTATGCCACCAAGAGCCACTAATCTGGCTTGGTGACCAAATGAATAGTAGCGTCATACCGCTACATGCCCATAGACCTAATAGGCAGGCTCATGATGAGACCTCCTATCCACCAACTAGGTCTTGAGTTTT
>CBVK0100026295.1:0-10826 GCA_900067695.1 Picea abies
AGCCTCTAATCAGTCCCTGTGATTTATTTAACGCTGAACGACTTGGAATTGGAGGATCCAGTCAAGTCCCCTTTCAGTTTCTTGAAGCCCTAAACCAGGAGGATCCTGATTTCGGAGTTTTTCCCCTACAAACCGCTGCAAGCCTGATGCCCAGAGCTGTTTGTTCACTTTCTCCTAAGTCTTCCACCTGTTCAACTTTAAATCAACCCACTGGCTGAAGTTAGGATTCCAGACCTCCTCTGTTCTTTATGTACTAGACGCAGTCCCTGAGTTAGGATGATACCTCCTAGAGCCATTATCTCCATTTGATCACCCTTTATAAACAAATCGTGACATAAAACTGATGGGCGTTGGGCTCTACTCCTGCAAGCAATCCAGGAGTGACTTCTAACGCTAACAAATACCATTTATAAGTAAAACTAAGAGTTATTCTCAAAATGACAACTTATTACCTTATTTAATGCTCATTATGCCATTGATTAGGTGAAAATGGGAAAACATGGAGGTTTTGATGTCAAAATTGGGGATGAATGGGCTTGGTGAAAGAATCAAGACTAGCACCCAACAATATATTCTCCCAACATGGGCTTAATAAAGAATACACAATGAAAATAATTGAATGTCTAAAAATTTCAGTATTCTGACATTACCCAAATTCCCAATTCTTTTTTTTAGTGCCAAGGGATACTTACATAGATTTTGAATATCATGTTGTTGTTGTCGATTAGGCCTTCCCTTTGGGAATTAATCCTTTATTGGGGTGTCAAAATTTCAACCCTGGGTAAATTACTTCCTTATGATAAGAAGCAAAAATTACTTGTTGAATTTTAAACAAAAAATTCAAACCATAGAATAATTACACACTCATTAGAAATTAAATGGTGTAAGCACACATAAATTTTTTCCCTTAAAATATCATCTTTTCATTAAAATTACTCAAATCTTACAAGGGTTCTTGAACTGGGAAAATAACCCATTGAGAAAATATTACAAAACTGCAACAAAACCTGGTTGTTCTGGTCCACTGTACGACTTGTATGGCTCCACAACTCGGCCTTGTATGGCTAGGTTAAAACCATCTTGCGCCTTGTCTTCTGCAACAAATTGATCTTCTTCTATTGCAACAACACCTTCTTGTAACAATGCTTTGCTGGGTCGATTTATTCTACTACAAACTATTTCCTCTTTCCTCCTTTGAACTTACACACTAAGTGAAAATCCTTTATCACTCTCTTTGTGTCTCACTTGTGTTTCTCTAACACTCTTTTCTGTCTACTCCTCTCACTTTGTCTTTCTTTTCTAACTTTGAGTTGATGACCAAGTCTCCATAACCCTAATCTCTCAATGAGATTGACAGATGAGATTAAATGCCAATCGACGGTGGAGATTATATCTAAATCACTAATGTAAATACTTTACATTTTATTAGACATTAATGAACTCAATATAAAATTCTATTCACTTTAATTATTATCTTTAATTAAAGTGAATTACAAACATAAGAAAGGTCCTTTTTGGACGAATTCCACATGTACAACACTTGACTTATGCAGAAGTTATTTTCCGATGCTACAAACATCAACTGTAACATACCCGACCACCTAGTTGGGCCACACTACCTCAAAACGACCAACAAGAATGCTCTGAAACCAACTTGTAACATACTCGGTACAACAAATACCAAAATGATTTGCCCCGGTACTTTCAAATTCACCTTCTTGGACTGATTCAAATCTATTTCATTCTTTAATTAATCAAGAACATATAACCAATGTATGCCAATTAACAAGAAAGTGCTAAACCATCCAAGAAAAAATAGTGTGCCATGCACAACAATAACCAACAAGCATGCACATGGAAATACATCTCAGAGATAAATACATACACAACTGAATTTACATTATACAAAAAACAAAAAGAGCACATATGTTTTCAAATAAACATTCACCAAATGGATGTGGACCAAGGATGTTTCTCCCAACCATAGACACTATTGTTCATTCACTTTCAATAACAGTTTCTCCCCTGAGTCGGGGCTATGAATCCCACAGGACAGGTCCTAGGCCAAATCTAAAACACGCAAGTTAGCTAACATGCTCTTAGGATTTCCCAACCACACAACAATCCAAATTTCCATCTCTCTTCCCCTTCATCTTGCACAACCCAAATAAATGAACCCCTTTCTTTGTCATGCAGTCCCTCAAGATGTCCCATTTCTCTCCAAAGCTCCAATGCTATTGGTCAAGAAATATCTATGCTTGAAACTCCAATGATTCTCAGCTGTGGACAGTTCTTTCATAACTACCATCAATCTCAGGCACATAGGCATCCATTCCCTCCTAGAACAATCAATAATTTATTAAATCCGTCTAGCAATGACACTCGTCCCCCAACCATTTGTTTCCATGCCCAGACCAATAGCACACAAATTAGCAAGAATGAGGAAGGGAAACTAAATCTATCAACAACAAAAATGATGAGAAACAAAATGAATGCACCCACATGGAATGAAGAACAATCCATGAAGAACCAACTCCCCAAATGAATGAGTGAAATAATGATTAACCAAGAAAAACCCAAAGAAATGAACCCCCCCACAAACATCCCAAAAGAGGGGTTTATATATTTACTTGAAATGAAGAACCACATGGCCTTTCCCCCAAGAAGTTCATGTAACCACTTCTCCCAACTAAAATCAAGATGGGTGAATGAAACAATAATAAAAGACTTAGCCCCTTTAGCCCCCCCTCTCTCGTGGAATCATAATCCCCTATCTCTTTTCCTTGTTCGTCTCGCAACAAGCATTGTATTTTATTAATAAATATAAATCAGTACATATCTAGGAACTATGGCCTTTCAACATACCGAATCACCATCCTAAGTCATATTTACATAATACATTCTAGTTCATAGGGATCAAATCCGAGGGTGTTACATCAACATTCCCTCTTAGTGAGGAAGGAAATTCTTGAAGAGCCGCTTAAAACTAGCTTTCCCTCTGGTCTTTTTACTATGTCCCACACATCATCCTTCACCATAGAATTGCTCCAAACCTTCTGGTTTGTTGCTTCTTCAAAACTAGAATTTGCGGATCAATGATGCAATTCAATAGCACCATATAGTTTAGAAACTTTTTTGGTGGCCTACTCTCCCTAGATGTACTCCTTGGAGCCTCAACATGCTCCTTAGCATCCCTCAATGTATATATGAACCATTGATCTCTCCTGACAGAACTAGAAAGGGTTGATATCTCTTCCTTCTCACCTGAAGGTTGACTTCCTACACTAGAAGTTGTCGATGATCTAGAATCAAGCTTCAAAGCTTCCTACTGTAACACACCCGACTCCTTAATACTCTTTTAAGGGGTGGAACATCATAAATTCATTTTTCTTTAACTAACTCATCTCAAATCATCTCTCTGAGGTGATTCATTCTCTTCTACTTGCCTGTAGCTTTCTAACGACTACTACCGTATTCTAAACCAATGATCGCACAACAAGGAATATGAAAGAGGTATCCTCTTCAGATGGATAGGTTTAGATCGACCCGATATCTCTATCTCGGTCATCTTACAAGATTACGTCCTAAGAAGCCTCAGGAGCTAATATTTGGCATACAGACTATTAGTCAGAAGCATAAGTTCACAAGGAGATGAATGCATACACATATCATGACCATTCCACACAAAAACCATTTATAAATACACATATATACATAAACTCATGCATTCATCCATTATTTTAGTTCAATACATAAAGTAGGAAAATACTTATCAGAACCAGATAACATGAAGTGACTATTGAAAGGGGTGCCTGTTTCCACCCAACCATAGACTCAGTCACTCCTAACGGATTTACCACTAGCAACCCCCGAGCTAGACCATGATACTCTGCAATCAATCCTTTCTTCCGGCTCAACGAAAGTAGGGATGGAGGTTACTCTCCTCCTCCGACAAGATCTTGGCGACGGTTTACAAAATACCAAGCAAGGAGGACCAACCTCGTTTATCAAATTGTATCATAACCCTGCCAACCATTTTCCTATGACAAGAACGCTCATTTCTTAGTTCTTCCTTGAACCCAAGATCTTAGCCGCTTGTCTCTACACTCTTCGCAGGTATTCCTCTTCCCACCACACCTTCCTTTCTTTCCTTCCTCAACAAGAATGTGTGTGACTCTAATTCTCTGTCCATGGTCAGGTCTGAAATCCTTACAGATGGGTGCTTTTCCCCATCCCCTCATTAACTCTTGAGGAGGTCTTTCCACCTACCATCCTGACTGTAATTCATTTCTGGGTCAGAGGACTGTTCTGGTCCTGAGAAATTAAATCCAGTAAGGTACTGGTTTGGTGGAGGTTAACGCAACCATTCCTGGTCCACTTCACCATCTCTTTCATAGCATTCATGGTCTCTCTTAGTACACCCCCTTCCAACAATCATGCAACACTTATCCATTTTCTAGTAAATAACAGAATTTACATTCATTGACCCTTCTATACAAAGGTCCATAAAATCAAACATTCACACATATGGAGTTTTCCATAGTCTCTTGGACAATATAGTTATATTTACAAACTGGGGGAAACAGGGTGTTACACCTGCTCCTCATCCTCTATAACTAGCAGGGTCTCATGCAACTTCCTAGATGCAAGTTCCTCAACAAAATTCACATCTTGGCTCACCATAGTCCTCTGCTATGTTGGAATGAAAATCCTGTAAGTCTCCAAAGTCTCGTTGTATCCCAAAAACACACCCTTCATGCTAGATGGATCCATCTTGGTCCTCTTCTCTTATGGTACATGTATATACGTTGGAAGACCAAACATGCATAAGTGGCTCACCTTTGGCCTCACACCAATGAATTCCTAATCTAGTTTCTTGTCCTTTGGTATTTTACAAGGACTCCTATTCTATATGTATAATTTTGTATTGCATGCCTCTGCCTAAAGGAACATGGGAAATATTGATCATGGATCATGGCCTTAACAACCACTATGATTGACCAATTCTTCCTCTTTGTAACCCAATTTTGTTGTGGGTTGTAAGATACTATCAACTCCCTCTTAATTCCCTCCTTCTAGAAATCCTTGAAGTCATTAGAGGTATACTCACCCCCATTGTCTAACCTCAGGACCTTGATCTTCTTCCCTGTTTGGTTTTCCACAAGTGCCTTGAATTCTTGAAAACAACTAAAGACCTCATCCTTGGTCTTCATGAAGCAGATTCATGTCTTCCTAGAGAAATCATCAATAAAAGACACGTAGTACTTGCCTCCCTATATTGATGCTACTAACATCATCTCACATACATCCAACAATATCATATCCAAAATCCCTTTGGACATGAACTTGCTGCTTGGGAAAGCTATCTTGACATTCTTTCCAAGCGTGATCCTTTGCACACCCTCTGCTGCTCAATACTAAAGTCTGGAATATTAGTGACAATATCCCTTAAAATTGGCAACACCCTGTAATGGAGGTATCCCATCCTCTTTTACCACAACTCACACATGATATCACTACTATGAACCAAGGCTCGAACATGATCACCCCATAAAATGTACACATTTCCCTCTCTAACCCCGATTACCTGAGCTGAGTTAGGGCTAGATCCTTTCGGCCTAATGAGTGATTTCCATTTTTGGAACTCCACAACAAAACCCTTACCTTCTATGATTGAGAATAAAAGTAGGTTCTTCTTGAGCCTTGGAACATACAACACATCCTTAACTTCCAATGGGCTACCTAACTCGAGCCAAAACAAAATTGTCCTAACTCCTTTTACTTCATACTTGACATCATTACCATGCTGCACATGTACTCTTGAGTCTTGCTATGTTAGATTGGTAAACAACTTCCATTTTGATTTTGTATGGTGAGATGCACCACTGTCCACCTACCATGCACTCCTAGAAATTGTGATGTTAGAAAGGCATGAAACTAATGAGAAGTCCTTCTCAAATTTCACAGCAAACTCGCTCATCTTAGTTTTTGCTGAGGTTGATAACTCCTGCTACCGTGAATTCCCTCCACCCTTCTTCCTCTTTGGACATTGTGATGCTTAATGTCTAATCTTATGACATAAGAAACACTTGATTTTACTCATATCCTTCTTTCCTGACTGTGAGGCCAAATCCTCTCCCTTACTCTTTTCAGAACCCTTTCCTTTTCTCTTCTTCATCTGATTGACAAGGGCAAGGTTCTCATCACATTTCTACCTATTGGATTTAGACTCCTCCTGAGTCTCTTCCTAGATATAGTCATCCCAAAGCCCCTCAAAAGTGGGAAGGTTATCCCATTCACATATACCCTTGAAAAATGGTTCCCAAGGCTTTGAAAATCCATTCTGTGTCATATTTACCAATTCTGCATTGGCTATATTCTCCCCAAATGCTGCAAGCTAATCATGGGTCTGGGTGATATTCATGAGGTAACTGGTAACATAGCATGATCTAGACATTTGCATGGATCTAAGCTTATTCCTCAATACCATCTTCATGTTTATGTTCTCACTTTAATAGAGAATTACCAGAGAATCGAACATCTCATTGGTCGTCTTGTTCTAGGATAAGCGAGGAATTAGATGATCCTTCATTGCATCCAATATCACCCATATGGATTTGATCTTCTTCTTCTCGTGAGCTACCAATTGTTGTGGATTTGTCGGTTAAGGAACTAATTTGTCAACAATCTCCCAAATATTATTTGCCTTCAAAAGAAAAGTAGCCCTTGCTTTCTAGGGTAGGAAGTTTGGAGCTCCATCCAACCTGTCTTTGAACCTGAGACTGGTTGCTGCCATTTTCAGATCTAAACAAACTTCCATGAAAATGTGCTTAGTCCTTCGAGAACCAGTAAGTCCCAATTTTTGGACTTCAAATCTAATAGATCTACAATTGTAAACCCTACATTTGTACTAGATCTAATTGTTGGTCACTTAGATCTAATATATATCTTGTTATAAAACCATATATGCACTATATCTAACTGTTGGTCACTCAGATCTAATATATCTAATGCCATAAACCCCATATCTGCACTAGATATGACTGTTGGTCACTCAGATCTAATATATCTACTCTTGTAAACCCATATTTGCACTAGATCTAACTATTGGTACTTGGAAATCTCAATTAGATACCATGCCAAAATTTCAATCCTAGGTAAATTACTTTCTTATGATCTCAAGCAAAAATTATTTTTTGAATTTTAAACAAAAAACTCAGACCATAGAATAATTACACACTCGTTGAAAATTATCTGGAAATTAAATAACGAAAGCACACATAAATTTCTACCCTTCAAATATCAACTTTCATTAAAATTACTCAAATCTTACAAGGGCTTCCAAACTGGGAAAATAACCCACTGAGAAACGACAACAAACTACAATAAAACCTATTTGTTCTGGTGCACTGTATGACTTGTATGGCCTTGCAACTCGACCCTGTACTATTGGGTGAAAAACACTCTTGTTCCTTATCTTATGCAACAACCTGATCTTCTTCTGCCGCAACAACACCTTGCTATAACAACTCCTTGTTGGGTCGATCTCTTTTTCTACAAACTATTTCCTCTTTCCTCCTTCAAACTTGCACATCGAGTGAAAATACTTTATCACTCTTTGTGCCTCACTTGTGTTTCTCTAACACTCTTTTCTGTCTACTCCTTTCGCTTTGTATTTCTTTTATAACTTTGAGTTGATGACCAAGTCTCCAAAACCCTAATCTCTCAATGGGATTGATGTTTGAGATTAAATCCCAATCGATGATAGGGATTTTATCTAAATAATTAATGTAAATAATTTACATTTTATTAGACATTAATAAACTCAATATAAAAATATATTCACTTTAATAATTATCTTTAATTAAAGTGAATTACAAAAATAAGAAAGGTCCTTTTTGGATGACTTCCACACGTCCGACACTCGACTTGTGTGGAAGTTCTTGTTCAATGCTACAAACATCAACACGAGGCCACCACTTACTCTTAATCCAAAAAATTAGTGTTAGGATCTTTGGACACCTCAGAGTTAGTTAAATTCAACTTGGTATAAAGTGTATTTCTTTAGTGTGTTTTTGTAATTATCTAATCCAATGGTCACAATTATGTTCTAGACATAAAGTGATTTGCCGATTCATCTTCTCCTTGATACTAATGGAACTTCATTTGTGGCTTATTATTTTATTGGTCTATGATATCTATTTAAAGAGCATGGATGGTCATTTGTTGATGATTGATCCTGAGGGATTCACATGTAAACTATTTTCTTTTTTGCATTAATATATTGCCTCAAGTCAGTGTGTTGGCTGGGGCCATGGATTGTTTCCCTCTTTGAGTGTTTTAACCACATAATACACTCATGCACTAATATTTGATATATTTTTCTGAACAATTTGCTTAAGGTGTTCAAACTATGTAGATATACCTTGTTTATTGAACATGGTATCAAATCCCCTATGAAGACCCGCTCCTGTTGTGATCGAGATCCTAAACCTGTGTCACTGCATGCATCAAAGGACTTATGGATTATACTATTTTTTTAGATTTTATAAGCTATTTCAACCACTACAATGCATCAAGAGTGTTTTTTTAGTTGGAAACCATTTTTGTTTCACTCGAAAAGGTTTATGGTTTCCCTAGATATGACCATTTATGTCAAATCCAGAGGCATACATTGTTTTTTGTTTTTTAAAATCTATTTTATACAATTTCCCTCTTTGAGGGATTTAACCACATAGTACATTGGTGTACTAATATTTGATCTACTTGTGTGAGTATTTCCTTAATGTATTCAACCTATGTGGATATACCTTGTTTATCGAATTATTAGAGAAACACATGAGATATGCAATTGAAAATGGTTTCTTACCATTTTCATTTCTTTCCCTTTCTGGAACCACTTCCCTTTTCATTTTGGGAATATGGTCTCATCTACGATGAAGTTGTGCCCATGGGTGGTTAGGAAGGTGCTTGTTGTCTATGGAACATTTAAGTGAGAGGATGAACTTCCATGGGCTAGACCATAAGAATAGAGGGTTCTAGGGTAACTAAAGCATTTTTGTTGCCCCTCTTCCTCTCCTTTTCCTCCCTGACTATCTCCAAGGGGTCACAAGAGTCTAGGGGATGAACAATATCAAAGCATGAGGGATTTTGACAACTTGCATGTGAGGTGCTAGCACTAGGTGTGCTCGACACCACTTTTGGTATATATAGAGAGAATATTTGAAATTTTGGTAAGGGAAGGGGAGGGAAAAGCTAGGATAGAAGGGGGAGGTCCTCCAACCTATTGAGGTATGTGTACTGAACATTAATATATGTATAACATATCAATAATATTATAATAATAATAAAACAATAATTAATGACGTGACATATTCTAATTAAGGGACATGACCACTCAACCAACGTGACTAGTCAATGTGTATATATACTATCGTAGAGGTCATTGTATATCATGTCATTCACATTCTTATTCAATTATTCATTATTTTTCCTATATGGATTTCAATTGTTTATCCTTCTTATGTTGGATATTTCTTTAGTAAATGAACTTTGTTCATTTGATTGGTATCAGAGCTGTGTTTTGATCCAACCCTTAGCCACACTTTTTACATACCTTTGGTCAATTTTTTTGTTTCCCTTGGCAATGTGATTGTGGGATTTCTACCACATTATTTTTCAAATATTTTTAGAGATTTTGGCTACAACATGGTCTTTGACCATCTCAATTATTGCCCAAACTAATTACTGCAGACTCCTCGGCTGCTAAACATCAAATATATTTACAAAAGAATAAAATGATTGATGTCATGGAAAAAATATGCACATAAATACCAAAATCAGGGGCTTCCAATTTGTTAATATACTTGACATATTAAAAAATAGCATTGTGGCACTGCATCTCACATCGATATTCTAGGAAAATATTCATTGAAGAATCATTTCTATGTAAACGATGAATTCCAAACATATTTTGTGTGTTCCTATCAACAACATGAAAAGAAAGTATCGACTGCCACCATAGTCTACTAGAGACATAGAATAAAGTACAAGTCAGCATGGGAAAAGACATTGGAGGTGATATTAGTGACCAATCGACCAAATAGGGAGGTGTCATAGGCATAAGAATATTCAACGAGAAATCAATATTGTTGCATACAAGTGAGTTTATGGTTAAAGTAAAATCGTAGTCATTGCCATTTTAGAAAATTGCATAAGCCACAACATAATTGCTACCACTATTAAATTGTGTGCAGTAGTATCCCAATTTGACAGAACAAAACATTGTCAAGATTTCCCCTTGGCTATCAATGCAAACAAGTTTATGGATTGCTCGTGTAAGTCCTTCAAAATTAATCACAACCATAATCATTAAACCATCATGCCTTGCTGATAACAATGGTTTGGATGGAATATTAAAGTCATGGAAAACTACAAACTTATTAGCGACCAAGTTATCATTTGTCACCAATCATAATCGAGTGATAAAAATCGGTGGTGGTTACACCATCAAGGCTAGTATACAAACATTGGTCATTTTTTTGGAGTTGTGTCGAGTTAAGAAAGTCGTTAAACTACCAAAAGAAACAAAAAGTCATGCCCGAGCACAAATGATGTTGCCATATATTAAAGGGTGCATATTCAAATAACCTATATAAATGGATTTATTGAAGGAGCATCAACATAAATTTAAGGTTTTTTAATTAAAGTGTCATTTGAGATTAAAGATGTTACAAAGTCCAATTGAGAAGGATACATTTAATAAAAACAAAAAAAAATGATATTTCAAGTGAATATAATCATTTTAGTGGTTTTTTTTTTTTTTA
>CBVK0100026303.1:0-10172 GCA_900067695.1 Picea abies
AGCGAGTCTTTCACTTTGTATTTTTACAGTCTCTGTACATTTATTTCATTAATAGAAATCATGTATTACTGTATATTTGTGTTTATCGTTGCATATATGATACATTTATGTTATATTATTGAATATCTGCGATATCTCTATGCATTCCTTTATTATATCTCCACTCTCATTTCGTGCCGAAAATAATTCGGATCAGGGACTTCAATGATAGATTCAATATTCTCCTTAAGAAAATCTGACCCAACTTAAGCTCAGAGAAAGCCATCCTCCAACATTACTTAAACTCTTTAGAAGGAATTTTGCAGTTCACCCTCAAGTATTGGTCACCCTCAACCTTAGGCGAAGCACAAGATTTTACTTACCAAATTGAGGAAAACCTTAAGTTCGAATACTCCATCCATCAGATTAATATTTTTCACAATGATGACCCCTAGGGATCAAGTGATGAGAGTATTATAGAAACCAAACTTAACCTTCCCGAAATCCTTGAAGTGAATCCCATTGCTCCCTGTAGGAAGTGGAGCACATGTTCTACCAACATGCAAGATGTTTCCTTATTTTCTCAAGAAGAAGAACCTCCTAAGAAAGTAGAACCCTTTCGAGACATATTCATTCCACACAAGGGTCAAGGGATTGAAGCTTCCCTGCCACATATTTACAAAGATGACCTTCTTGAAGAATTTTTTCCTTTTGTCCACTAGGTAGAAAGCGTTGGACCAAAGTATGAGGAGGTTACACCTTTTTATGTCACTCTCCAAGTCAATGACTCCCTCCTCCATAATTGGGTCTTTGATCCAAATGCCACAACCAACATCATGACTGAGAAGGTCATGCATCATTTGGGCTTGAGTCTTTCACAACCAAACACACAGGGAGATTTTGCAAAGGGGATTATCAGGAATTTAAATGTTTCCTTTGACTCTTGCCCTAGCGCTCCTTTTACTATAGACGTGATGATGATAGATTCTTTGAGAAATTGGGGCATCATTTTCCACAAAGACCTTATATAACACTTGGCTGGAAGTTTCCAAAACCAAGGATCCAAAATGGTCATACCTCACCCTGAAGGCAGATTCTTCACCCTGCACAGAGAACCACTTGTAAGATCCCTAATTAAAACCCTTTGAACCAGATGATCAGCTCATGTGTATTAACAATGGCATTGATAATTGGTTCATCCAAGGAGGAAGTTCTGGGGGTGATACTATCGAAACGCCTAAGGGAATTTGGACTTCAGAGTTTGATGGATATCATTCACATTCCAGGTTGGGGTTGGGATTGTATTAACATCCCCTTCCCATGAAACCTTCTACTACTCCTATAGGCTTGAGTATGACTGTACAAACAACATTGTTGAATATGAAGCATTGATCCTAGGTCTCAACTTGGAAATTGACAAAGGTATCACATACTTAAGGTTAAAAGGGGACTCAGACCTCATAGTATCACAAGTGTTACTAAAATTTTCTACCAAAAATGAAAATTGGAAGAGGTATCGTGATCTTGCATGATCCATTTCAAAATCTTTTAATATAGTGTCAATCGAAGCCGTTCCCAGAGAAGAAAACCATGGGGCATATGCCTTGGATTTTTATTCTTCTATCTTGCAACCTTGTGATGGTCCACTCTGAGACCTATGAAAAATGGAAGTCCTTTTTATACCTTCTATCCCAGATAATTTGGAACATTGGCAAGTCTTTGAATATGATGACCAGATCATTAGGTTCATGGAAAATAACAAATAATTCACCAATTCACAAATAAATTTCCTGCCTGATTCCATGGACTTGGATGTTGTGAACCTTCAAAATAACACCTTGCCTAAGGTATGTATCCCTTTGGAAGACCACTTTGACAGGAACAATGTCTTCAAAATAAAAAGGCATAGAAAACAAACAGATGAAGCCCTAGAATTAAACATCAGTACGGAAATGGATCCAAGGATGGTCAAAATAGGGAAAGGAACCACTGAGAAGGAAAGGGTGGATATTCTATACCTCATAAGAGAATTCAAAGACACTTTCATTTGGAATTGCGATGAATTGAAATCCTATAGGGGTGATGTCATCCAACATGCTATACCTCTGACAGAAGGGTCCAAACCTTTCTGACAAAAACTAAGGCATATCAATCCAAAATTATCAAGCCATATACAAAGGGAACTCCAAAAGATGGTTGATGTTGTTATCATAGATACCATCATGTATTCCTCATGGATATCAAATTTGGTAATCTTCTAGAAGAAAAATGGTGATATATGTTTATGTGTTGATTTCCAGAACCTTAACCAATTATCCTTGAAAGACAACTATCCCCTCTCAAACATGGAACACTTGTTAAAAAGGGTTACAGGGGCAGGGATGATGTCCATGATGGATGGATTCTCTAGATACAACCAATTATTTCTTAAAAGAGAAGACCATCTTAAAACAACATTTACTACACCATGGGGAACATTTATGTATTTGTGAATTTAATTTGGTCTTATGAATGCCGGTGCTACCTTCCAAAGAGAAATGGACTTTTCCTTTAGGGATCCCATACAAAAAATCATAGAGATTTACCAAGATGATCTCATAGTTGTATCAAAGGATAGGAAATACCACATTTCACACCTCAAGATAATTTTCGAACGATGTAGGAAGTATGGTATCTCCTTAAATCCTAAAAAGTATGTTTTCAGGATAGATGAAGGAAAACTTTTGGGTCACATGTCTTCAAAAGGGGGAATCTCCATAGACCTTGAAATGGTCCAGTCGATAAAATATGCTCGCCCTCCTGCAAATAAGAATTCCTTGCAATCCTTTTTCAGAAAGATTAATTTCATTCAAAGATTCGTCCCAAACTTTGTCGAAAGGATAGAACCCATGAGTGATTTACTATTTCGTCCTTGCAAGTCTCATTTGCCTCTCAGGATAACATTACAGGTGTTTTACTGCAAAAGGATGTTGATGATTATGAACACCCCGTGGTTTTCATGAGTAAATTCCTTAGAGATTCAGAGTTGAATTATTCCATTACTGAGAAGAAATAATATGACTTAGTGAAGTCCCTCAAGCACTTTAGAAACTATTTAGGTTACAACAAAATCAAATCAAATCTTATGTTCCTTACCCAACAACAAAGGATGTTTTATCACAACAAGATTGTATGGGTACAAGGGGTAAGTGGGTCTCCAAAATCCAAGAGTATGACTTAGAGATAAAACCGACCAAGATAATAAAGGGACAGGGTCTTTCCTAGATGCTAACCGAGAGCAACCAAGAGGCCATATAGATGGGAGAAAGTGAATAGATAAATGTAGTGTTCAACGAGTTAGAATACAATGAGTGGTATTCTGATATCATCCACTACCTTAAGAATTTCTCATACCCCAATTACCTAGTGGAATACAAAGGAAGGGATTTGACACTTAAGGCTATGAAATACTGTTGAACCGAAAATGGCCTTGGTTGGAAATATCCTGATGGAGTTCTCCTTAGATGTGTCAACCAAGAATAAGCTGAGAAAATGTTGAAAGAATTACACTTTGGATTTTGTGGTGGACATTTTGCAGCTCGCACTACCACCCACAAGATCCTAAGGGTTGGATATTATTTGCCAACACTATTTTCTGACACTCACCAATATGTTTGATCTTTCCATCCTTTCTAGTACTTCTCTCATAAACCAAAACTCTCAACACAAACTCTAAAACCCGTGGTAGTATAAGATCCTTTTCAACAATGGGGTTTGGATTTCATTGGAGAGTTTAAGGATAATTTGAGTAAAGGATACCAGTGGATCTTGACAGCCACAGATTATTTTACTAGGTGGGTAGAATTTATCCCCACAAAGAAGGCCACTGAGGAAGTAGTCATGAATTGTTTGGAGGAATGAATCATAACTAGGTTCAATGTCCCTTCCAAGATTACCACAGACAATGCCAAGGGATTCATCTCCCATGCACTCGCAGAATTTTGTTTCAAGTATAGTTTTTTCCCATAGGTTTTGAGTTTCTACTGGGGGGATTCATGAGAATCCATCATCCGCTCCCACCATACTTACCACTTTACATATTTCTTCCGCTCATCCATCTTATTACACTGGTTTGGGCATTGGGTTGGAAAAATATTTAAGGGTTGTACCTTACCTTGTGGTAAGAAGGGAATAAAGGCCTAGAGGGTAAAAGTAGCTGGAAAAATATAGAAGCCAAACAATGAACCTTGATATGATTTGCCCAGGGATCCTTGAGAAAGCAGTAAATATCTTCTTAGCAAGAAATAGAGGGACCCATAAAAATAATAAAACAAGACCTGGTTAGAGGATAGGGGGTCTCATCATGATCCATCCTATTAGGTCCATGGGCATCTAGCGGTATGACACTACTAGTAGTTGGTCACCACACCAGGGTAGTGGCTCTTGGTGGCATAGCCAAGAGAAAGGGGTTCTCATCATGAGCCAACCTTCTCATTTCCGTGAAATTCTTGTGGGTAACATTACCACCACTGGTCACCATGCTCGGGTAATTTATCCTAGCTAGCTTCTTGAAGAAAATGTAATAAGAAAAAGACAAAAGGCATGAATGGGCTTGGAAACATTTGCATCCATGATAGGTGCAACTCACCCTCTACAGAGGCACCCACAGGTAAACCATGAATTTCCCTACTATCACTACACCCTTTGCCCAAACATCTGTTATCCACTTCACCCACTCACATGGCTTAGATTTGATCTCTCCCAGAAACACCCCACATCTAGTGAGCATTAGCCCAATAGGATGCCCTGTCACTTCCTCCAAACTTGGCTTGTAGATTACTATAATGTCTTTGAGAACTTATCTGGGTAAAAGGGGTTTTATGCACATGTTTAATAAAATTGATGATTATATGTGATTGACATTGATATGATCCCTATGACTTATGAGCTCATGGAGGGATTATTTGTTGATGTTTCAGGACCATACCCGATGGCAAGTACCCAGATGGACAGGTACACATGGGGATATGATCAGTTCAGACCTCCATGGGGCTGAAAGCCCACCGAATGGATGTTGAGACCCCAACATGGGGCAGAGATAGATCAGAGGGTTTGCACCAAAGAGGAGGAAGACATTCCACCAAAGGAGGCTTGGTAGAGGATTACCCAGGGGGGTTGTGCCTTTTCCACCAGAACGTTGGCCTTGGAAGGCCCATGACATCACCCAGGACACTTTATAACATCATCCATCGCTATGGAGGTTTTGGGAGGTAGTTATGTGCCAAGTGGCATGTGTGGCATGTTCGTGAGGCCCAAGAAGCCCAAATGTTTTTCCCCGGGAGACCAACGTTTCCCTAAAGGGGCCTAGCATCACCCTAAAAGGGAATGATGTCTTCATATTTGCTTGATTTAGGGTTTGATTTTGACATTTAATGTAAAAACAATATTATTATGTATTTTTGGCCTTGTCGGCCTTTTGTGACCTAAAAATTAAATTAAGGTCATTGGTATGGTATACATAAGAGACCTAAAAATCTCTTTTATTCATCATATTTCACTCACACTTGTGTGAGGTCTAAAATTTGCAGCCCTCATTAGGGTTTTGACTGAAAATGTGGCGCACTTGTTGAAGGAAGCTTCTTTTGGTGATTTTTTGGCATTTTTCTTGGTGGAAGGTTTATAACTAGGGTTTGGCTTGATGAATACTGGTAAATGTAAGTGAACTTCTGTAATACTTCCCTTACTTGAATGCTTATAGTGTTTTACTTGCATTTTGTTAATAAAATTGTTGGAATAAACCCTAGGAAATAAGTACATGTTGGTGTACTTATTTTAATTCCCTACTAAGATTATTCCAAGGAGCCATTTTATTTTTTGAAGACATTGTTAGGGCCTTTCCATTGCAACATCCTATCATTTTCTCTTCACCTTAGCTATTTTTACTTTGTTATTGAGCTAAAGAAGGAGGAAAACATGCTAAGGCTTGGGGTTTCCTACACCTTAGTAAGTCGTTTTCCCATAGGGTTTGATGATTGAAGCCTTGGCTTACCAACACCTCACCATCAAATCCCTCTTATCTTTGGCCCTACTATTATCATATTTTTCCTTTGACTCTTGCTGCTACTTGTTGATTCCATTTTCCCTATGAATTCACTAGTTTAAGACCTCTTGCTTGAGTGTTTTGATCACAATATACAAACATCCAAATCTTTGAGCAATTACTAACACCTTTCTAACCCCTAGTTTAGATTAACTTTATAACCTTATTGTTGCTATTATTCTTTCAATTTATAGTCATACTTTGCAACACTTAAATCTTCTAAAAGCAATTGAAAGGATTAATGCATACTTGCTTCTGATGAATGTTGGTGTTATGATATTCATAATTACTTATTCTTTCTCATTTTGAAGCATTTATTGTTGAAGTATCGTATTGTGATTATTTCCATTTATACATATTTTCTTACTTCATCAATATATTAGTCAATTTCTTATATCAAGAAAGTCTCTGGTTATATGAAGTACTAACCAACAAGTGACCTTGCAAATATAGTTTTCATGTTGTTTTGTTCTGGGCAGGTACACTTCTGGTTCTTATTATCTTTATTGGTTGTTTAGCCAGGACTTTCTGATCGGTGGTGACTTGTGAGAGGGAAACTTTTACTTGGCCTTAAACCTTTGCCTTCTCAAAACCCCAAGTCACCGGGGATGTCTCCCCTAGGCCTACCACCCTAAATAGAAAGAGATATCCTATTTAGGTGACAATGATAGGATAGCCTCTCGTTACATCAATTTGTCTTCATTTACCCTTTCCTTTCCTTCCAAGTACAAATTGTGCAATAACATGCCCTAATTTACATATTACGCCCTCTAATACTATTGGGGCCTTAAATTGAAATTCAAACCATTGAAATTGAAGTATAGGGGATCGACACTTACTTGGTCCAGACGATTTCTGATTCCATTGATTATAGCTCTCACAATCGACACTTGAAGATCGTGGGAAAAATGGCCTAAAATGCACTATGTGGGTAAAAAAACTCAAATGGTATATTTGTACTATTAGTAGAAATTGTTTTACCCACTTCATATAATTTGTGCTAATTTTTTTACCTTGTGGACTAATAGTGCAATGGAAATAATTGGATTTTGGTGGTTTTGTCCAGGATTTTTTGCGGTTTCCATCGTCATACCGTCCGTTTATGCCTTCGGCATATATATTCTTTCACCAACATATAGGATAGGTTTTCACTCCATTTTTCACTCTTGCATCATCCTATGACCATGATTCATACACCCTAGGTACAAACCCATTCTTAGCAACATAGAACCTTCCTATTGCTACTAGACGTGTCGTTATTAAGTGGTAGAGGCTCCCCAAACATGGGTGCCCTAGTTAGAACCTTTGTGCTATTTGGTACTGATGTAGAAGTTATTCCATAGGATTGAGAGTTACTTATAGTTCAAATATGACTTTGCATTTGAACCCCATATTATTACTCACAAACATTCTGATCGTTACGTATGGGAATCCCCCAAGTCTTAGTTAAGCTATTTTCCAACTCTCTAAAAAATGAAAATATTGTCAAGTGAACTTGTCTCTTTCACACTCGTTAAATGGATTTGAAAGGGCGTCTATTTGGTGTAGGTTTAACCCTTTTTTGGACCAAGTAGACTACTTATGAAAAAGGAATACTCTAGTCATCATTGTCTAGAAGAGTTCTCCTGGGTATTATTTTATACTTTTCTTGGCCTAAGGGACTAAATCTATGAAAAGGGACATTCTTTGGATTTAAGTTGTAATCACATTCCATCATCCTGCTTCCAGTATTGAGCCTATTTCTGATTCCCATTTTCTTGTTATAATCCTCTTATCTCCACAATTTGCATCACTAGCTAAGCAGAGCCTCTTTTATATCCTTTGCAACTTGACACCCTGTACCAAGAGGAAACATCCCCCCAAGTGTCCATGCACTTCCTTGAATTGAGCATAGCTATGTTCCACTGTTTGGAGCTAGTTGCTTACTCGTGACACTCATTTCCTCTCTTGTATCATAACATTTATTTGCCTATGAAAAAACAAAAAAAGACAGGCAACAAAAGAAAATTATCTCATATCGACACCAGTCATGTCTCCTTTGAACAAAGCACAAAATTTTGAGTCCATTGTCATCCAAAGTTTGGGTTTAACATGACCTTAGGAATATGAGATCATTACTTAGAGTTTACTCCTTCGAATGGTTATTCTTCCAGTCCTTTTGGAGAGTTCATTGATACCTCTTGCATCATGAAGTTTTATCATCAAGTCTATGCTACATGAGTTATCCA
This sequence comes from Picea abies, assembly GCA_900067695.1. Lineage (NCBI taxonomy): Eukaryota > Viridiplantae > Streptophyta > Pinopsida > Pinales > Pinaceae > Picea > Picea abies. Next base: position 8,287 of record CBVK0100026303.1, read on the forward strand.
TATGTCTCATGCTTTTGTTCAAAGGATGTCTATAAGCATGTGTCGGCCATTTCTCAGAACTCTTGACTTTGCATGTCGGCCATACCCTCAGTGTATTTCAAAGTCACATGAAGTTGTAGTCCTACCATGCAAACTGGTCCTAATTTCATTATAGGTAGGTAACCTTGAACCCATCAGTTGGCATCTCCTCTTTGGTCGTTGACTAGGAGGTTCCCCTTGTGTTTGATGACAATAAATCTATTCACACATTGGGATTCATGCAATTTCTTGGATTCCATTAGCCTTATTGGTGGTTTCCTCACCTTTTTCGAAATTTTTTATTATTGGATTTTATTCAAAGGGTCTCTTTCGTGCACTACTTGCATCTTGTGCATGTGAGAGACACACAAGTTCATTGGTTTGTGAACATATTATTCATCTGATCTCCTCCTAATCATCAAGTTATTGCTTTGCACCTCATGTTGACTGATGAGATATGCCCTAATGTTTTCCTTTCATTGGGTCTTGTTGAGGTCATTTCCCACTTCCGAAATTTCCCTCCCCTTTTCTATTTTCCCAAATTATTTTCTCCCTTTCTTTTCCCTCTTCTATACTTACCCATTTTTTTCCCTTTTCTTTTGTCCCTTCTACTTTCCCCTTCTAGTTCTATACTTAGTTGTTTTTTTAGAACAGAAGGTTCCCGGGTTGGTGGATTTACAGATCCTCACCTCCATCCATAACCTCACATCACGAGTTTGACCGATCGTCGAGATGTTCCATACTTAGCCTATTTTACGATTGCGGGTTCCCGGGTTGGAAGGGTCGAACTCTCATACCCCATGTTCCTTGATATACATTTGGCATCCAAAATTTTCGTGATCTACATTTTGACCCATCAGACTCCCTGAGCTTCCAAGTCTCATTCCTCCTACGATGAGTCTGTCCAACCACCGTGTGTTATAACCCTAAATTGATCTACACATGCATACATGGCCTTGGCCCTCTTGCTTTCATTTTTTCCAAATCACTGTTGATTTTATCTTCTTAAAAAACCAATATTTTGAAGATGTACGTTCGCGTACATATGCATGTTGCACCATTACAGCCCGCGTATACTTACAAAAGTTGCAAAAAATAAAAAGTTGCAAGGAATTCGTTGAGATTACGAGATATTGGTAGTTTCCCAACTAATCCACCTATTACAGCCCGTCACCCAACCGAATAAACATCATTTTTCCATATAAAAGGAGATGTTGGGGTCCCATTCCACATCTATACATAATAACAACGAAACTCTGCCCGATTTCACTTTCCCTCCTTGCCCAAGATATTGCAGCCTTTCCGTGAGAATTGCCTCAGCATTCCCTCATTAGCCCCTTCTTCCTCCATCAGAACCCATTCACTTCCCAAGAAGAGATAATAAGGTTGAAAGGATAATTTCATACAAAGGTGCACTTGGATCTTGGTGAAGAGGATCCCAGACCAGGTTCACAGAACGGTAGCCAACTTTGATTGTAAAGGTATGATCATTGTGTTATTAATAAAAAAGTTACTTTTCTTGTCCCAAATGATGGTGTCTTGAATATTTTTGTTGATTTATGTTTTGACATTATAAAATCTAACCCTAACTTGTGTATGGAATAACATGCTTGTTGTTTCCTGGTTGTCAATCTTTAGATGCAGGTCAGCACTGGGAGGAGGCATGCAGTCGACGAAACTTCCAAGAATGAGGAGGTCATCACCAGACATGGAATTAGAGGTATATTTACATGATCTTCTTTTCCTTTCTTTCTTCATATGAGTTTTGGTATGATTGGGGTAGTTTAGAGAATTAATTGACTTTTAGATGGATAATCGATCTGCCTACATTCTAACCCTTGGTGTAGTTGATCCGGATTATTTTCGGC
>CBVK0100026305.1:0-15143 GCA_900067695.1 Picea abies
TATTGGTTTGAACACTTCCTTTGATGATATTGATTGTTTCAAACTGTGAAGCATAAACATTAAAATTCAAACTAATCAAAGAACAAATAGAATATTTTATTTCCATAAGCATAAGTACATTGTCTTTTTCAACAATAAATCGTGTAAAATAATCTTGCAACATGACATTTTTCCATGCGAGCAACGAAAGTGAAAGAGCATCAAATCCAACTTCATAAATGTTATGTTTGGAATTAATTTCACCAAATTTCGATATATCGAAAAGATTTTATTGTGATGACAAAGAGTAAGATACTGTGGGTAAAGTATCAAGTCCACCATAATCTAAGAAGATATTGGGATATAAAGAGTAAAAGGAATCATAAATGAGCACATGAAAATAATATCTTGAGCTATGATATTTAACAATGGTATTCTCAAGACATTCCTCTTTACTTTCCTTAAAAATTTCACTCTGTTTTGGTGATAAATTCTTCAACATAATATGATCATCTAAATTTGTCTCCTGTATGATAGATAATTCAAAACTTTCATGACAAACATATGATATTTCTTGTGGATAAGATATGATTTGTAGATGAGTGTTTAAGGTTTCTTCTTCCAATTGCAGATCTACATCTCTAATCAGTTTCATTGGAATGTTAGAATGCTTAAGATCGTTTTCATCACCTAAGTGTTCTTCAATAACTGAATTTAAGTACTGATTATAGCAAGAGTTAGAAAAAATATGGACATTCACCTTGACCCAACATCAAATCTTCTTCCATGATGGTCGATGACTGATTATACAATGATTCATAGGAAAAACTAATTTGATTGTCAGTAAGAACATTTTTAATACATTCTACCTCCCTTGCTTGTTCAAAATTTTCGGATGGATTCCTTTCATCCTCCGAACAAAATTCTTCTCGCAATTGAGTGGTAGGATTTGCAACCGATTCATCATTCGCTATTGAATGTGACTGGATGAAAGGGATGCAAGCATCATAGAGGAGATTTAGTATAAATGACATGTCATTAAGATTAAATTTACAAAGAACGTGATGGATTCTTGTTGAAAAGTCTTCTGGAGATGAATTGCCATTGATTAGTAAATTCTGAAATTATTCACATAATTGATTGTAATCACAATTTTCAAAAGCATCTAAAAATTCATCTACAAACTGAAACCAATCAATAATGTGATATGCTGGAAAAGACTCAAACCAATGTTTAATCCGATCCCTGAAAGTAAAAGAAAACAATTTGCAAAAAAAATTTAAATCAGAAATATCATGCTTGATGCATTTACACCAAAACTTGTTAATATGGTCTTTTGCAGATACATTCCCCCCACCATCAAAAGTGAGTTTGGACAAGAGAGAGATTGTCTTGTTGGGAATATCATGTAATGAGAAGTGGAAAACATTTTCCAACACAGTGATTTGGGGAGCCATGGGAAATTAATTAAATTCAAAACAAAGACTCCTATAAGGCCAGCTTGTGAGTTTGGCCTACCTTCTATTGCATTTCAAGATGACACAAGAGAAAAATTTATAAATCTGAAATTATGACAGGCTGAGGGGTAAAACATTTAATCATTAAATTTACCAAAGCCCTCCTTCTAGCGCCATTTGTTGATGGGAAAATTTGACATACTGTCAACTAGAAGGATAGACCCGGTCTGGGGTTGTCTAATTAACCCAAGCTGTTTGATATGACCTATCCTAACGGGTTTAATGGATTTGTTAGACAACTGTCCTAAAGATAACAAAATGAAATAAACTAACTAAAGAAAAGATTCTAACAATCGACACAGTAATTACAAATATTTATCTAAGAATGTGAATATACACATCATTATGAACAATTTGTATACAATTTACAAGGTTTGCATGAAATCTTGCGAAAATGATTGTTTGATAAAGTTTCTGAATAAAATATGAACAACACTTTTTTTTTTAAGATATTAAACAAATAAATACTAAATGAATATGATTGAAATAGTGACACAAAAACAGTCAAAACTAATTAATGTAATCATCGTTTCATTCATAAACAACTCTAAATAAAAGAAAATAATGCATCTACTAACCTCTAACTGATCAATCAACCGAGTTTATCTTTCTGTGTTGTATGAGTTCATGCCTATGCTATTGTTAAGGGAAACCTATAACAAAACAATACTAGCACTTCCAAAATACATTCAAAGAAGTATTTGATATTGGAGTAAATTAATAACAACAGAAAGACATTTAATTAAAAATCTTGTGATCTTAGGATGATCAATATTTAAGAATGAGAGAAAACTCAGATCTGAATATTGATATTATCCAACATTTAACATTAAGAATAAATTCAAAAATAATCAAATGATAGATCAATCACACATTAAAAATGGAATAAGAAATTATGGACATCATATAACATTTAACAATATGAAAACACCAGCTAAATCTAAAATCAACCATAATAACATTCTGATAATACAACAGTAATGAAAGAACGAAATGGAATAAGCATCACACAAGTCTAAAGCCAAAGATGAATTTCTTTCCCATATTCTTTCTCAAAATCACATGCTCATACTGTAGTGTTGGAAGAATTTTTGGGATAATAGACTCTTAAAGATGGAAAAAAAAATTAATACATAAATGAAAGCAATTAACCATGTATTGATAAAAAGACTAAAGTTAATTTAAATCAATGCATAATCAATTATTCAAAGAATATGAAGATATTATAATGAAAATAAAACCATTTTACTCACAGAACAAAAGCCATTAAGCAACCTGGAATTCCATATTCTTCTTTGAAAATACTCGTCCATTATCCCAAAGATTCCAACCATCCGTTACTCCATTTGAGAAGAATAAAGATTACAAAAGAAATAATATACAAAAGAGAAAGGATAAAAATCCTCCTCTCAATTTCTTTGATATCCTCCCCCTTGGTTATGAACTTTCTCATATATTTATACAATGAGTGAACAGTTTGGGTGTCACTAATAATTTCCGCCACCGAAAACTTGTCTCGTAAAGAGACACACATATCTCTCAAATCATGCATTTGTTTGAGAAAAAATTTACACGAAAGGTAAACGAGTCAATTTGGGAAATGGGTTTTCAACTGTTTCTTCAAATTCCTCACAGTTTGGTTGAAATCAGTCCTGCAAAATCGCCTGTTTGATCTTGACGCCTTTCCAAATTTTATTTGTTGTTGCTCATAAAATTATTTGTAGTAATCCAATATTATTTTTGGATCAATCATCTTGAATGTATTTGGATAATAAAATCGAGCTATGATTAGATCCATACCAAATAACTGATAATAGAAACCTGTGAAACAAAAAGAAACCTAAATCAATAACCTAAAAATTAATAACCTAAAAATTGCGAATAAAACAAAATCTAGAACAATAAAATAAAAAATGAATTTAAACTAACTATAAGTTCTAAACAAACATTGTTCACAATTTCCTTTCAAATATGATCCTAAAATTCTAGAAGCTTCAAGTTAATGGAGAAAAAAATATTAATTTTGTTTTTTTACAAAATCAAACAAATGACAGATAATAATAATAATTATTATTATTATTATTATTATGAGATGCAAAATGAAAAAAAAATTTAATTAGTTAATATCACCAAATGATTTTATGAAAATGAGAAACCAACCAAGACATTATTTGATGAAATATTGAACACATTATTCAAAATAGTCAAACTGGCTAATGAGCAAAATAAAGAGCACATAATCATAATTTAAACGAAATTAAACAATTGATAAAAATTAACGTTTTTGTTTAAATTGAGATTTCTATGCCCGTTTCTAAATTTTGACATATACTCTTGTAATGAATGTCTCATACTATAGTGAATGTCTTAAGTTTATCTCAAAACAAGCCAAGGTATGGAACTATTTGAAAAGGTTGATTCTATATCTCATTATAATTATCAAGATTCTAACGGGGGGCCCTTTAAATTTTGTAAAAATTTAGGGGGAGTTGTTGGGGCCCAACAAAACTTTCTTTAAAAAAAAAAAAAAAACATTTTCCATTTTTCTTATATATTTTTACTTTCCTTTTATTACCACGATGAACTTCTACATAAGTTCCATATTCGGAAAACCCAAAGTCCCATGAAAATATGAAGAAAAAAGAGGAGTACCACCTCTATAAAAATACAGGGGGATTTATATCCTCGTGAGGTTGTCATTTCGATCCTAACGGATTCAAGCATCAACATTTTTGGCTACCATACTGGGGAAATGAACTAAAATTTTGGAACCTGGCCTAGTGTTGTGAAAGAATATATGACTTTACCCCAAGGTAATCAACCCCATTTAGAAATGGGATTAAATAATCATGAAGCATTTTACACTAGTTGTATAATCTGGTAATAACAACAGCCTAGACTTGAGAAGAGTTAGAAAGTTCTTAGAAGATTTTAGTCCAAGAAGAAGAAAGAGAAATCCTTCGAATATAGAGGAGAGAAGAATGACATGATCTAAGAAATCAAAGGCTAGCTAGAGCAATACAAGAACAAGGTCAAGATTGAAGTTGGACGAATACAAAGGACCCATTACCAGAAGTAAAAGTAAGAAAATATTTACCCTTAGAAGTGAAAATTATACTCTTGAAGTCTCCTCATACATGGTAGAGAGAGACGAACAACCCCGAGATGATCATCATGAGGAGAGACAAGGAGGTGAAAGAGATGTCGCAAAAAACCAAGGAATCCTAGGGTTTGGGAAAAAAAGGAGGGTAAGAGATCCCCCTCTTAATATTATAGGTGAACAACATGAGCTCCATGTTCTCCCTAAGGGCACCTTAAAGGAATTTTATGGAGACGGTACAATAGATGAGAAGAGGCATCTACACTTATTTCTTGATGTTTGCGACTTTCACCAAGTTGAATATGACGACGTCATGGTGAGGTTGTTTTTGCAAACATTATCAGAAAGATCTTATGAATGGTATACAACATTTCCTAGTAAATCCATTCGCTCGTTTAACGACCTTGAAGCTATGTTTTTAACTATGTTTTCCCCTCCAATTTCCTACCATACCCTCCTCATAGACTTCACCCATATTGGGTTGAGGAAGAACGAAAATATATGATATTTTAACCTCAGGTTCAATAAGACCTTAAGTAGAATTCCAAAAGATAAAAGACCAAATGAGCTGGTCATTCTCGATTGTTATAAGAATGCAATGCCCCCAAATGTAAAATATGCTATCAGAACATCCCAAATGGATACCTTGGAGGAATTAATGACTAAGGCCACTGATATGGAAGAAATTATGATTCAGATAGGTGTCAACCTTGACATTATACTGGGAAGAGTACAAAGGAAAATGGGAGGATTAAATATTGATAATCAAGGAGCTTCCATCTCAAGAAAGAATGAAGAATTGAAACCTCGACCATCTCAAACCAAATGGTGGGAGGATGATTCTTTAAAGGAACCATACCTAACGTAAAGGTTGACCTCGTAGCGGTGCAAGAAACAAAGCAAAGAATTGAAATTACACAGATGAATAGAACCATCAAACATATGCAGAACGAAATAACCAGATTGAGAAGGGGAGATAATTACATGCCAAACCCAAGAATGTTGATTCCTGAGAAAAGGAGGAATACTCCCCTAAAAAAAAGAGCCAGGTTCAAGAATACTGATAACCCACAGAGACCAAGGGTTCCCAGACATCCCACTCCAAACGGGGTTGTCTTGGATGATTTCTATGACGAGAAATTAATCGAGCAAGAAATTTATTACTTACTTGATGAAATCTCTGAGACAATGCATATGGATGGATGTGAGACATCCATGTATATATTTGGAGAGGGCGATAAGGATCCTAACTCGCAAGGGATGTGAGACATCCATGTATATATTTGGAGAGGGCGATAAGGATCCTAACTCGCAAGAAAATGTCACCCAGATAAGAGGGTTTTTAAATAGACCAAAGAATAAAGGCGACTCTGACAAGGAAAAAGAAAAAAAAATAAAAGGAAAAAACAACTGAAAAAGTGTCGAATGAGAAAATGACAGATGGAACCAAAAGGAAACACATGGCATCAAGATTCACTCAAATGACGTATAATGTCATGGAGGACTTAAGTAAATTCAGGATAACTCTTCCTTTTATGGAAGTGGTAAATATTCCCCAGTAGAGACAAAACATATTGAAGTTGTTGGATGATCCATCAGAAATAACTAAAGTTGTCGTTACTGAAAACAGAGCCAGAGCCCATCGACTGCCAAGTTGAGAGGTAAATTTTTTCCCTTCTACATTTCAATTGAAAACCATGATGTTGCATTACATAACTGTTTATTTGACACTGGCGTGACAAATAATATAATGTCGCTTGCGGTCATGGAGGCATTTGGAATGAGTTTCACTAAGTATTATGAAACTGGTGAGAGCATATATGCAATCGATTCTAGAAAATTGCCAGCGTATAGAGAAATCAAGGATTTTTATGCTTGGATTACAACAGCCCCCCATATCATCACAATTTTCAATATTATTGTGGTAGACATTCCTCCAACATATGGGGTTTTGTTGGGAAGAGATTGTACATCCATGATCAGTGGATATATAATGAATGAAAAAAGTTGTATGATGCTACCAGGAAAGGACGGAGAAATGATCAAAGTACCCCGTGAACCCATAAAAACCTTCTCCTTCAAGAAGAAGGACATTGAGTTAATGGAATATTATATAGATGTTGGGGTTGGAAACTATGCAATCTAGGACATGGAGCACAACGAAATCCTAGAGAGATTTCAAGGATTGGAAGGAAAAGAGTGTGTTTTTGAAGGTTACTAGAGAATGTCATTTGATGGAGCCTGTTCTAAGTCTGGGAACAGATTTGGAATTGTTCTTATGAGTCCATATAATACGATGCATCCCCATGCTATAAGGATGGAGTTTCCATGCATGAATAATGAGGCAAAATATGAATCTTTGATCCAGGGGATGATCCTCGCACGAGAAATGAAAATAGAACATTTCATTGTGACTGGAGATTCAGAGTTGGTCATCAATCAGGTTACCCAAAGGTCAAAAATAAAAAAGGAAAGACTTAAGTTGTATTTCAAAAGAGTCACTGAATTGATGGAATCTTTCAACTCTTTCAACATTTCTTTCATTCCAAGGGACAAGAATCACAAGACCAATTCACTAGTCTTGGTGGCCTCATTACCAAACCTAGATGATGCCTAAAGAAAAATGTCTTTCCAGGTAGAAAGAGATTTTTTACCATCTGTTCCCGATAGTATTGAATACTTACAAATATTTGAGAACGATGAACAATTGGAAAAAAATTTGTTAAACGATGATGATGAAGAAGATGATAGCTTGGCTGACGTCCCAATAGACTGTATACAAGTTGAATCTTTGCTTACAAAAGACGATCATGCCAAGAATATCCTTGAAGAAGTTTTAGTTCGAAAGGTGAAAGAAATGAGAAAAGTCAATATTGGAATGGACAAATCCCCGAAATATGTCAACTTGGGAGTTGATTGCACCACCGAAGAGGTTGATCAATATGTTTCCTTATTCAAAGAATATATTGATGTATTCAATTGGACCTACGATAATTTGAAAGCCTATGATAAAATGATATTCCAACATATCATTCCTTTGAGAGAAGAAGCGAAACCAGTAAAGAAAAAAAATAGGGTGATGAATCCCTAGCCGAAACCTCTTGTAAAAATCAAATTGGAGAAGTTGAAGAAGGAAAGGATAATTTATCCTATCATACATTCAGATTGGATTTCAAATCTAGTGATTGTAAGGAAAAATACTAGGGATATCCAAATGTGTGTTGACTTCAGAGATCTTCAAAATTCAAGCACAAAAGATAATTTTCCTTTCCCAAACATGAAGTTTCTTCTACAACAAGTTACTGGATTGACCTACATGTCCATTTTGGATGGTTTATCTGGATATAATCAGGTATTGGTGGTTGAGGAATATAGAAAAAAGAAAACATTTATGACTCCACGGGAGACATGTGCATATGCTAGAATGCCCTTCGGTTTAAAGGATATTGAAGCCACATTCCAAAGGGTCATGGATCATGTGTTCAACGAGTTGATAGAAAAGTTTATGGTAGACTATCAAGATTACTTGAAGGTTCATTCAAACAAAAGGGAGGATCACATCCATCATTTAAGAAAGGTTTTTGAAAGATGTAGATTATATGATGTTTCTTTGAACCCAAAGAAATGTTTGTTTGTTATGACTCAAGGAAAGTTGTTGGGCCATATTGTATGAAAAGAAGGGATTTACATAGATATGGAAAGAGTTAAAGAAATAAATGATCTCAAACCCCCAACATCCAAGAAGGGAGTCCACTCATTCTTCGGGAAAATCAATTTTGTTCCAAGATTTGTTCATGATTATGAAAGCATCATAAATCCTATCAATTTGTTGTTGAAAAAGGAGTAGAGATTCGAGTGGATAACATATACTCAGTAAGCATTCAACAATATCAAAGGGGAAATCACCACCACTCTTGTCCTCATCAGTCTGGACTTCCAAAGAGACTTTATTATCTATTCATTTTCTACAGAGGCAATTGTTGCATCCATTCTCACTAAGAAAAATAGCAACAGAGAAGAGCTGACGATAAGTTTTATGAGAAAAGGGCTACACCACTATGAGTTGAGGTATTTAGAACTCTAAAAGCAAGCCTTGGCTCTTGTAAAAGCAGTAGCACACTTTCAAACGTATATATTAAACTCCCATGTTATAACTTATGTTCCCTGATCACCAATGAAGATGCTTCTAAATCAAGAATTGAGAGAATGAAAGTGGGCTAACTGGTTAGAAAAAATTCAAGAATATAATATCAAGATTAAACCTTTAAAGGAAATCAAAGTACAAGGTTTATGCAAGCTCATCACGAATGGGGGCTCGATCGATAGGATGATTTCAATCTTAGTTAGAGAACCATTATCTGATTCAGAATGGTTTGAAGACATCATATTCCGATGAGAGAATATATGCAATTGATTCTAGAAAATTGCCAACGTATGGAGAAGTCAAGGATTTGTATGCTTGGATTACAATAGCCCCCTATATCATCACAATTTTCAATATTATTGTGGTAGACATTCCTCCAGCATATGGGGTTGTGCTGGCAAGAGATTGTACGTCCATGATCAGTGGATATATAATGAATGGCATAAGTTGTATGATGCTACCAGGAAAGGACGAAGAAATGATCAAAGTACCTCGTGAACCCATAAAACCATTCTCCTTCAAGAAGAAGGACAATGAGTTAATGGAATACTATATAGATGTTGGGGTTGGAAACTATGCAATCCAGGACATGGAGCACAATGAAATCCTAAAGCGAGTTCAAGGATTGGAAGGAAAAGAGTGTGTGTTTGAAGGTTACTAGAGAATGTCATTTGATGGAGCCTGTTCTAAGTCCGAGAATAGAGTTTGAATTGTTCTTATGAGTCCATATAAGACGATGCAACCCCATGCTGTAAGGATGGAGTTTCCATGCATGGATAACGAGGCAAAATATGAATCTTTGATCCAGGGGACGATCCTCGCATGAGAAATGAAAATAGAACATCTCATTGTGACTGGAGATTTAGAGTTGGTCATCAATTAGGTTACCCAAAGGTACAAAATCAAAAAGGAAAGACTTAAGTTGTATTTCAAAAGAGTCACTTAATTGATGAAATATTTCAGCTCTTTCAACATTTCTTTCATTCCAAGGGACAAGAATCACAAGACCAATTCACTAGCCTTGGCAACCTCATTACCAAAACTAGACGATGCCCAAAGAAAAATGTCTTTCCAGGTAGAAAGAGATTTTTTACCATCTGTGCCCGATAATATTGAGTACTTACAAGTATTTGAGAATGATGAACAATTGGAAAAACACTTTTTAAACGATGATGATGAAGAAGAAGATAGCTTGTCTGACATCCCAATAGACTGTATACAAGTTGAATCTTTTCTTACAAAAGACGATCATGCCAAGAATATAATTGAAGATGTTTCAGTTCGAAAGGTGCAAGAAATGAGAAAGGTCAATATTGGAATGGACAAATCCTTGAAATATGTCAACTTGGGAGTTGATTGCACCACCGAAGAGGTTGATCAATATGTTTCCTTATTCAAAGAATATATTGATGTATTTGATTGTACCTACAATAATTTGAAAGCCTATGATAAAATGATATTCCAACATATCATTCCTTTGAGGGAAGAAGCGAAACCAGTGAAGCAAAAAAATAGGATGATGAATCCCTAGCTGAAACCTCTTGTAAAAATCAAATTGGAGAAGTTGAAGAAGGCACGGATAATTTATCCTATCAGACATTCAGACTAGATTTCAAATCTAGTGATTGTAAGGAAAAAGACCAGGGAAATCCAAATGTGTGTTGACTTCATAGATATTAAAAAATCAAGCATAAAAGATAATTTTCCTTTCCCAAACATGAAGTTTCATCTACAACAAGTTACTGGATCGGCCTGCATGTCCATTTTGGATGGTTTCTCTGGATATAATCAGGTCTTGGTGGTTGAGGAAGATAGAGAAAAGAAAACATTTATGACTCCGTGGGAGACATTTGCATATGCTAGAATGCCCTTCGGTTTAAAGGATGTTGAAGCCACATTCCAAAGGGCCAAGGATCATGCGTTCAACGGGTTGATAGGAAAGTTTATGGTAGACTATCAGTATTACTTGAAGGTGCATTCAAACAAAAGGGAGGATCACATCCATCATTTAAGAAAGGTTTTTGAAAGATGTAGATTATACGAGGTTTCTTTGAACCCAAAGAAATGTTTGTTCGTTGTGAATCAAGGCAAGTTGTTGGGCCATATTGTATGAAAGGAAGGTATTTACATAGATATGGACATAGTTAAAGAAACAAATGATCTCAAACCCCCAACATCCAAGAAGGGACTCCAATCATTCTTTAGGAAAATCAATTTTGTTCGAAGATTTGTTCCTGATTATGCAAGCATCATAAAGACTATCAATTTTTTGTTGAAAAAGGAGTAGAGATTCGAGTGGATAGCATATACTCAACAAGCATTCAACAATATCAAAGGGGAAATCACCACCGCTCCTGTCCTCATTAGTCTAGAATTCCAAAGAGACTTTATTATCTATTCATTTTCTACAGAGGTAATCGTTGCATTTGTTCTCACTCCGAAAAATAGCAATGGAGAAGAACTCACAATAAGTTTTATGAGAAAAAGGATACACGACTATGAGTTGAGGTATTTAGAAATCTAAAAGAAAGCCTTGGATCTTGTAAAAGAAGTAGCACACTTTCGGATGTATATATTAAATTCCCATGTTATAGCTTATGTTCCCTCATCACTAGTGAAGATGCTTCTAAATCAACAATTGAGAGAATGGAAATGGGCTAACTGGTTAGAAAAAGTTCAAGAATATAATATCAAGATTAAACCTTTAAAGGAAATCAAATTACAAGGTTTGTGCAAGCTCATCACGAATGGGGGCTCGATCAATGGGATGATTTCAATCTCAATCAGAGAACCATTATCTGATTCAGAATGGTACGAAGACATCATATTCTACTTAAGGTCCAAGAAATTTCTTGTCACAGTGAATCCCAAGAAGGGAAGGACACTCAAGATGAAGGTGAACCAATATGTGTTGATTGCTGACATACTTTTTAGAAAGAATTTTGATGGTACATTGTTAATATGCGTCGATGAAAATCAAGCCCAAGGACTGATCAAAGAATTCCATGAGGGAATATGTGGTGGACACTTTTCACCCACTGCAACTGCCCAGAAAATAATCAGAGTGATATTTTATTGGCCATGAATATTAAGAGATTCCTAAGCCACAATAAGGAAGTGTTTGTCATATCAATAATTTTCAGGAAAAATGAATAAAGTTGCAATTCCTTTGCAGCCAATTGTGGTAGAACAACCATTTTCCCAATGGGGAATTGATGTTGTTGGGTTGATTAATCCAAAATATACCAAGGGGAATATGTACATTCTGACAGCGACCGATTATTTCATGAAATTGTTGGAAGCAGTGGTTCTAAAGAAGGTTGATGTTGAAGAATCGATTAAATTCCTCAAGGAAAACATTATGTCAAGATTTGGTGTCCCTGATAAATTTAGCACACATAATGGTTCGATATTCATCAGGTCAAAGTTCATGGAATTTTGTGGATAATATGGAATCATCATGGTTCAATCATTGAACTAATACCCACAAGGTAATGGCCTTGTTGAATTCACAAACAAAACACTTGTGCAGATACTGAAGAAAACTGTTAATACCAACCATAGGAATTGGCATATGAAGCTAACAAAAGAATTATGGGAAAGAAGAACAACCCCGAAGGATAGTGCAGGGATGTTTCCATATCTATTGGTTTAAGGGAAAGAGGAGAAAATGTCAATTAGCCACGAGATCAATGCATTGATCTCTATGGTTAATACCGAGGATATAGAAAACAATTCACCCATCCAGAAGAGAATCAATCAGTTGTTGAATTTGGAAGAGGAACTAAGCAAAGCCTTGAATTGAACTTCTCATATGCAACAGAGCGTCAATAGGTATTTTGATCAAAGCACAACTATGGAGAATTTCCATAAGGGAGAGTTGGTGCTACTATGGAACAAGGCCAAGGAGAAGTTGTTCATGCATACAAAGTTCGAAGCACTCTAGATCAGACCCTATGTCATCGAAAAGATATTGGGCTTTAACTCCTATATGCTTCAAGACATGAAAGGAAAAAGGTTAATGTTGTGTTGGACCTTGGATATAAACGGAAGTGAGATTAAGGAATAAAGCCGAAGTACGAACTACGCAGAAGATACATGAACTGAGGAAGGGTCAAAGTGGGAAAAGCTAGCCGTTGGAAGAGAAGATCGAGGAATATAAAGCAATAAGGAAAATGGATCGTGGACAACTCAACAAGAGGAATAAAACATCAACAATTTATTTGGAGCGTCTCACAGAAAAAGAGGAAGGACATGCTAGTGAAGCCCTAAAAACGCGGGCCAATTTGACCTAGGGTTTTGGATCTAGGGTTTTGACACCTAGACTTTGTTATGTAATGTATAAATAAAGGTCTAGAAGACCTGGGAGGGTTTGTTCATGTTATTGGGTTCGAAGTGGGTTAATGTTTGTCGATTGTTTCCATTGTCAAAAGAGAAGCACTGTGTTGCAAGAGCATTATTGATTTTGTAAGATCTTAAGCTGGGTGTGAAGATCAAACTCTACAGCTGGGTGCGTAGGGAGGGGAGATAAGAAGAGAAAGAGAGAAAGAGAGATCTGCAAGCTAAGTGTGCAGATAGAATTGTATGTTTTCATATAATATATCAAGAAACATAGTTTTTTAGACGTAGCCCTAAGGAGAGGGTGAACCACGTATATCTTGTTGTTCTCTATAGTTGATGTTGTTTTCTTTGCATTCTGCTATACTGTTATTGCATTGTTGTGCTAGATCTAAGATATAACTTGTGAAGTAATCTTAAGCATGGTAAAGAATATCTATATTGTTGTGTGTTATTTCCCTAGATCCACTTTGCATTTCCTCTAGTTGCAGACACCTGTGTCCTGCAACCCCCTATTGCTACTTCGAGTGAGACTGCATCTGCTTCGCAGGTGTTTCCAAAAGGGCCAATAGTTAGGGCTTGTTGGTGCATTGTTAGATATGAACCCTGGGTCTTCTCTTGTGCCAAAAAATGTGACACATTTCTCGAGGAATTATTTTTTTTCCTCAAACCCCGCTGAGTGCCCGATGCAATGCAGACACTACTACTCGTGCAAAGAATATAACACATACCCAACATTAGTAAAAGAAGAGGAAAAAATAGAGACCTCTTTCACTACCCCATGAGGAAACTATAAGTATTTACATATGCATTTTGGATTGACTAATTTTGGTTCTACCTTTAAATGTGCCATGGTCTACGCTTTCAGGGATCTAGTAGGAGGCAGAAAATGTTTTCTCGGGGCAATTTTTTTTTTTCTCAGGGGAGTTTTCCCCAAACCCCCTTGTGCGCTTGGAAAAGAATATAACACATACCCAACATTATCCCACTTGTTGTTTTATTTTCATACAGTGGGTTACAGGGTTACACAGTCAACAATCCAGGGAAACAATGCCCATGGATCCTCTACACCAAGAGAACTTCTCAGAGCTCACAAATTTTGTTAATGAATCTGCAACATTCTTCAATGTGTCCACCTTCATCAACAATACTTTATTTTCTTCAATCATGTCTCTCACAAAGTGATATTGAATATCAATATGATTTGTCTTTGAATGATAAGTCGAGTTTTTTGCCAGAAAAATTGCACTTTGACTGGCACAATCTATCCTTACAGCTTGTTGTACCAACCCAATACCTGAACAAAATATTTGTAACCATATTTCTTCATTACTTGCATGAATGGCTGCCATGTATTTATCTTTTGTAGTTGAAAGTGCCACTATATCCTATCTTTTGCTCATCCAACTTATTGCTCCTCCAAACAGGTTAAACACAGACCCACTTGTAGATCTCCTACGATCTAGATCTCAAGCGCAGTTTTCCTCCATAAAGCCATGTATATCCACCACTCTTTCCAATCCCAATCTTCCTTGGTAGCACAATCCATAACTATCAATGCCACAAAAATACCTGAAAAACCTTTTTACTGCTGTCAAATGCTCCTTCCCTGGTTTTGACATATACCTGCTCAAAACTCCCACTCCATGTGCAATGTCTAGTCTAGTACAGTCCATTGCATACATCAAACTTCCAACTGCACTCGCATATGGAACACGAGACATGTCCTCCTCCTCTTCCTATTTCTTGAGACACTGATCCACAGATAAATTTACACCAATAGGAATAAGAACCTTCACCGATTTACATTCCTGCATATTAAACCTCTACAATATTTTCTCAACATATTTTATCTGATTTAACCAGAGTTTCCTCTTTTTCCTATCTCTTTTAATTTCCATGCCCAAAATGAAATTTGAATCACCGAGATCCTTCATGTCAAATTTAGAGGACAAATGAGTTTTCACATCCTGGATAATCTCCTTGTTGTTTCCTATCAACAACATGTCATCCACATACAAGACCAGATAAATCAAATGATCACCAATTAATTTAAAATACACAT
>CBVK0100026311.1:0-41018 GCA_900067695.1 Picea abies
GCTCTTCCGATCTCACGTTTGAAGATGCTCAAGAAGTCGAGGAAAACATCCAGCTTTCCCGAAGGATCCAAGATCGAGATTTCTTTGAAAATTTGCAAGTGCATGAGCAAGAAGAATATCAATGTACTTCAGATTTTGAGCAGGAGAGTAATGAGGTTGGGGAAGATTTGGGACAACAAAAAACATGTAAGTTCAATTCAGTTTCAAGGTCAGATTTTTCAGTGTTCGCTGAGTATTCCAGAGACAGGTATGCATGTGAAGCTTATGATCAGTTTGTAAATCAGGAAGAGCCAATGATGACTAATGATTGCATAGGAAATTATATGTTTTTAACTAATCCTTGTTCATATGATTTTAATACTGTCTTATCATCATTTTCTGAGAACTTTTCTAAAGAGGAAGTTGTGATGATTGATAATCAAAATCTGAGATCAACGAAACAAGAAGGTGATCAGTTTTCCGGCAAAGGAACAACCATGGATGAGCAGGAGGCTGCCATATATGTGCAACTATTTTCCATGGAGCAGCATGTTACTTATCTTCCTTTTAAGGATCCAGTGGCAGCTTTCATGGAATTATACTTTTCAGAAAACCTGAAGATTTCAGATTTCCTTAGTTTGTTAATGTTTATGGGCGACAGTTTTGGATCTGCAGCAAATGCTATGAGTATCCCTTAGCTTTTAGATTTGTAGACACAGGAAAATTATAGCAGACATGAAGACTTGAAGGGTGATGAGCAGAATGCCAAATCAGTAAGTGAAAGTATTTCATCTGTAGTATATGTTGAGGACAACCCACATTTTCCAAATTTGTAGATAAAGATAGATTGCAACAAACATATGCAAGAAGGGCGGCATAAAAGATCAGATCAGAAATTTAGTTTGTATTTTCCTCTAGTAGAGATCAAGCAGACTACATTCAGTTTTGCGTTTTGTGAAGGAAAAGAACAACAACAACATAGTCAGTTGGATCAACAGTTCAAAGAGGTATTATTTTATGATTTTGAAGACCCTATTGCTGACTTTTTGGATTCTATCAGCAGCATATATGTTAAAATATTTATGTCAGAAGAAGATTATCTTTATCATCTCCTCAAACCTCTTTTCTGCATTATATGGCCTTCATTATTGTACGGGTCAAGATCTAGCATGATGCTTGTAGATCAGTTTCTGACATGGTTGCATTGGAAGTATACTTTTACTTGATCAATATACTCCTATTGGCTAGATGTAGGAGTAGACAGAAAAATAAGCTCGTTCTATGAGTACATAGATCGCTTTCAGTTATTATTGAATAAGAAGAGTAGGATACATGCCTTTAGATAAGGAAAAATAGCCTTAAATTGACACATCAGTTAAACACAAGTCATCAAAACACAAGTGCCAGCTCCATTCCTTTCATCAGTCAAAAGGTGCCCAAAATTTTGGAGATGGCATTTTGAAATTCGATTGTTGGTAGATTTTGTTTCTTAAGTTACCAAGGAGAAATGGATGTTGGTGTTGGTGAGCTCTGATGCACTCAAGAACGATATTTTTATTTCCTCTGCCGATCTCCCTCATGGTTTACAATTGTTGAATCCATCGTGGAAATCTCATGGATTTGCCGACAATATTGTTTTACAAGGATGGGTGGTTAGCACAACACTTGCAGGTGCCACTGTTGCATCATTTACTGGAGGTGCATTGGCTGATAAACTTGGCAGGAAGATGAAATTTCAACTCGATGCCATACCTCTTGTAATTGGTCCTTTTCTAACTCCCACAACACAAAGTGTGCAAGCAATGATTATTGGTCAGTTTCTTGCTGGTATTGGTATTGGCATTTCTTCCGCTTTGGTGCCACTTTATATTTCAGAGATATCACCCACTAATATCCGAGGTGCTCAAGATCTGTAATGAAAGATTGAATGAATGGAGCATTTCATAACCAAACAGAGATTGCATACGGATCTTATGGAGAATGGTCTTGAATGTTGTGATGTCATATTTGAATTAGAATATGGTTAATTGTTCATTATTTCATGCATCAAGTTCGGGTATTGTTTAGTAGATCAAACAGCCAAAATTCCCTCATACAGGCATGCAATTACAGCTCCATATTCGTTCAAGTGGAAAAAGACAGTTGAAACTCTAGTTTGGAGAGAAAACTCATCATACAAGTTATATTCAGATGATATTCATGTTACTGTACGCTGAGCAAAAGAACTGTTACGAGCCTCCTTCTGTTGGGATGTACAATTTACTGAATGGGCACATTGGTTACTCTCCTTGCACATGGATATTATAACTTGGCCACACTTGTTGATGGTCTTCGCGATTTGTTGCTGAAGCATTTATGATTTGCTCTATTTTACTTCAAATCAAATAAGCAAATATAGATAGGCATGTTTCTTAAGGCTTTGAAGTCATGGGAAGAAGCTAATAATTCATATCTAGATTCAAGTTGTTGAAAAAATCATATGATTATTGATTTTTAGGAATTTTAGGATGTCTTCTTTGATTGAGGGGCTGCCAGATGCAATTTCACTTCAGTGCCTAGCGCATGTGCCATTTACATTTTATCCTGAACTCCAGTTGGTTTGTCATGCTTGGGGTTTTACATTATGTAGGGATGAGATTTTCAAGGCACGTGATGAAGGAAGCTCTTTGTTCTTGGTGGAGGTAGTGATGATGGTGATCTAGGAACAGGTGATCATGGAGGGATTTTTGCAACTAATGAGATGTGGGCATATGATCCTGTATGCAAAAAGTGGGCTAGACGAGCATCAATGTTGGTTGCTCGTACAATGTTTGTTTGTTATATACTGGATAAGAGTATTATTGTTACAGGTGGGTTCACCAATTCTAGAAAATCTATTTCCAATGCAGAAATATATGATCCAGAGCGAGATACATGGGAACCTATAGCTGAACTTCAACATTCTCATAATTCTGCTTGTTGTGGTTTAGTATTTGAAGGGAAATTGCATGTATTAGGGCCTTTCGACAGTTCAGATATTTGAGTCATCTGAGCAAAGGTGGAGAGTGGAAGATTATGGTTGGCCACCAGGGCCAATGGCTATGGTGAAAGAAGAATTCTTTGTAGTCAATAATGGTTTCTTTATTTGGAAACTTAAACCACCAAATTTGAGCAAAGTCGTCTCTACTGCAACTACCTACTTGCATAAAATAGGATTTGTAGTAATAGGATTGGGAAATGAATTTTATGTGATTGGTGGGGTCATTGGACCTGGTTGACAGAATCTTGATATACAACGGCTTTTTGATGTGGACATTTTAAGAATTAAAAATGAATGACCAATGTGGCATCAAGAAACACCTATGACACGTTGTCAAGGCACTATAGTTGGTTGTACTATACTAAGAATTTAGTCTGTGTGGAAATTGAATGCTATCTTAAATTTCAGTACAGGTTGGTTGCCTCATTGTGTTTTCATCATATTGAAATATGATTTCGGTGAAAATCCTCACGTGTCTCTTCTAAGCATGGAAGGTAGTCATGGTGGATGTGCCTGTTGGCCTCATACTGAGAATTGGGAGCACTGTAAATAGAGAGAGGAGCTTCGTCTAGCAAGGTCTTTGTACTCTTGCAGGTAATCGAGATTCATCAAATTTCAATTTTTTGGGTAAGTTTATGTTTTCGGTGGTTTAGGCGAGCCTGTGTGTGCTCATTAACCACCGAAATAGAGTACTTTCAGTGGATAAGGTGCCAAATTCTAGATACAGTTAACCCCCAAAAGATGATATAACCAGATCACTCAAAATTTTGCTCAAATTCCACATTTCTAGGATATATCTGGCATGTGATATCTTTGAGTCTTGAAAGAAACAAATTGAAGATAAATCCTTAAGATGCTTGTGATATAATTTGCTCAAGATTGAGGGAACAATATGCAGATTTTAATTTAGCAAAAGACAAGTGGCAGAAGCTCCGAAGAGAAGTGGCAGAGTTTTCAGAAACAAAATTTTAAGGGATCTTGTAAATATCCAAAGACATAAATGCGGGTTATAAACATTGTTGGGATTGAAAAGGCTAAATGAATCCATGGCCCAATACTAAAGGCACCAGTTCTGCCAGGTTCTTGGAGACCTCACAGGGACGTATCCATCCCAGTTGGAGCCAGATGTTAGCGATAAAAAATGCACTAGCATTTTTGAATGAGTGATGTCTAATATTGTAAGGAATATTTGACTAGCTTCCCATGCTGCAAATGCAGATTTGAAAGAACCATTGGAAAGCTTATATTTTGTATATGTCGATCGACTATTTAAGCATGAAAAACGGACTCTCCATGACTGAGAAATTTGATTTTGAAACAATCTGCACTTTCACCAGTGCAGAAGGCATAATTATAACTAGTTAGCTGGTGAAAGCTCTGCCTTTCACCAGCTAAGGAGAGGATTTTTGGGTAAATTAGTTGGTGAAAGCCTGTCACGGCTAGAATAGCCAAATTTTTGCCCAGATCGGGATTTTTTGGGTTTGAATGGTTTGAAATATTCTTCAATAAGCTGGTTATGAATTATCAAATCAAAATCTGAAGGCCATTCTTGGAGATGAAAGTCAAAAGGGAATTTTTTGACTAGATTTGGTCATTTTCAAGGGAAAAATGATAGGGATCAAATGACACATCACCCAATTTGAATTTTATCTTTGGAGGAACAACTCAAACAACCTTGGGAGGCTAAAACTGCACTTCATCGGCAATCTACTATTTTTAGAGATCACTAAATAGGACCTTTCCTATTTTGTTTTGATTTTCCATTCTAGATCCATTTTTATAGGATCTCATCCTACACTTGTTGTATCTGTTTTGATTTGACTATTTTTAGTAAATTTGATCCATCTTTCAAGGATCTAGATTTCATCTTGTAAGGCTATAAAGACAAAGACATTTGGAGCACTAAGGGTTCAATTCTGGATGCAGAAATTACATTCTTTGTAATAGACTTTCATGATAATATAGTACACAGTTTTCTCTCTTTATTGATGTCAGATTCCTCTCTCCTTCTATACTGTCATTCAAGTTGTCTTAACTGTCATATGACTATCATCTCACTGTTCAGTTCACAATTTGAATGTTAGTTTCTTTCATTGTTTATTAAATCCATCCCTTAGCATCTGGTTTATAAACATTGCTTTCTGTTGGCAGCCAGTTCACATTTTTTTTACTGTCTCTTAAGCTGCCTACACCAATGTTTTGCAAACATTATTTTTTCATCACAATTCTCAAATAAACGACACTTTCATTTTTGCGATATTTACACACTTACCTTCGTTTTTGTTTTCACGACTATAAGTGTGAAAACTTGTCTTTCGAAGTCGGTATTGAATTTTCATTATCCTTCTTGTCGATATGATCATTACGTTTACATTTTACTTATCATTATTAAATTGGCATAACTTTTGATCTGTACTCATTGGACATTCTTTGATTGATTATGTGTTTTCGTTTCATGAGTAATTGAGGTTGTGATGCATTGGTAATTGGATTTATATGTTCTTTGATTTGATCTACTTGACCATTGGTTTCATAAAAACACATAGGTGTCATGGTTAAAACCTTGATATATATCATTTAATATGACACCTAGTTCATGTGATAAAACGCATTGGTACATTGGTTAAACTCTTGGTATGAATCGTTCTATCAAACACATTGGCACATTGGTTAAACTCTTGGGATTGGTTTCGATTTGTATGTTGGTTTTAAATCTATGGCATAATGTTTGATTGCGCGCATGGTTTATCCACTTACCAAAGGTTTCAATGGATCGATTAAAATGGCATAGTTATAACACATGTGCATTGTGATTTGTATAGTTGAAAGCGTCAGTGGTTGTACCTTGGCAATAACTATTATGCATGGCCAGTGAATAGCTCCACCACCTTCGCACGATGTCATTAATGCCTATCCCTTATCCTTGTTTCACCTTTGTTAGCTCGGGTAACCCTTCATGCACTCTGCTCCTGTGTATACTATGATTCAGACCCTGGATTTACTGTGTGCTCTTCTCCATGGCATTGGTGGTGCGAATTGAGCCGAACGGTAGCCAAGCCTTGTTGTTGTTCGACAATTCTCGGAAAGACTTAGAGGATAGCGCTTGGCTCACCTTTTTACAACGATTCGAGGGTTTTAATATATTTGTTGCATAGCAGTTCACCTTGACTTTCGATGGATGTAGAGCCAAGGTGGGTGACATTCATCTTGAAATCGATGAAGAGTTCATTAGCTCTACCACCGAGTTAGTAGCCATGGGCCAACGTTGGTTTAAAAACTCTAAAGTGGAGGAGGTGCCATGGTCACTACTGTTCATCTCATGAAAGGTCACATCCTGTGAAAGATGTATGCCCATTTCCACACTTAAACCACGATGGCATGATCTTTTGATGGTGGTCAAACAGTTCGTGACCCGTGAGGGTCGATATGGACTCATTTTTTTTATCACCTTCGAATGTTAATGAATTTTATAGGGTATCCATTGAATATGCCTTTTTACTTCCAGCGTAGCCTTTACAAAATGTCGAAAAGGTTTAAAAGAGAAAAGGCCGATAGTAGCCTGTTCCACCATGGCCTAATCAGACTTATCGTTGTTCATCACTTAAATCTCCACGGTGATAGCTGGAAATATTTTATCTCTCGAAATGGTTTTTCTGAGGTAGAGCCTGTCCAAGTTGACAGGCCTGTGGTTAATGAAACTAAGGTCGGACCACCCATACCCTTCCGTGTCTTACTTCCCTCTCCTAAACCCTCGGTCGAACATGATATTGACTTACCCAACGTTATAACTGAGAAGGCTGAGGCTCTTAAAAGAGTGTGAGCAAAAAGGCCAAGGCAAACCCTGCTATCAATGACAAAGGTAAAATGAATTCTCGGATTATTTCGAGAATGGCTAGGAATAAGCCTAAACCTAGTGCTGAGCAGAAACCCATAGTCCTCAGTGAAGATTCAGACTCTGACATAGAACGCTTTCTAGTCAGTGAGTACCCTTACTCACAGGGTCTGTGCTCTGAACCACCCTATGACTTCATTTCTAATCTACCCCCTTGCCTAAGGAACAATCCCAGTTACCTAGGGATCAAGCTACCTAACGAAACCCTCGGCAATGTAACCAAACCCTCACCTTCATTTTCAAAGCTCGGACAATTGTCTTGTGACCAATGTGATGTGTGGTTGGAACGATACTATATAGACGTCCCCTTACTTCAATCGAAAATCAAAGCATTGGAAAACCAAGTTGCAGTGTTGACCAACCAAAGGGACAAGTTTAAAGAAAATGATAGGAAGCAAAAAACCACGGGTTCCATCGTATTTAGGAGTGTTGAATCGGCTACAGCCATTGTCAACTCCAAAATGTCATGATCAAGCTATCTTCTCGTCATCCAGGTATGAATTTAAGTATCAATTTCATTTTGTGAATTGCTCAGATTAATATAATGATTTGAGTTTGGTTTTCAAATCACTCTGTCTATCATTTGAAATGGCTCTGTCATAATGTTTTTCATCTTGTACATTGTTTTCATTTTGCTAAAATTGAATGAGGTTATGATTTGGTTAAATGATTCGGTCATGCCTAGTTTAGCAATTGATAGGTTTTCATCGGATTTGATTCGTTTGTCTGTTGAGTTAAAGAAATAGATGGTTTGCTTTCGATTGGATTTGTTTGTATCTAATCTGAATAGGAGGTTTTCATGCTAAATTTAGAGCACGATCATGTTTTGACTTCGTATGATTTCGTTATGGTTAATTTGTATGCTGCGATTTTGGAACGACTTCGTGAGTTTGAATTGACGTGATGTAATCTTCTAAATTAAGAATACAACTCTGATTGACTCTGATTTGGAAAGAATGACTCTATTTCTTATGAAAATGATATTCTCAGTTAAGCCTGTACAAAATATATCTACGCCCGAATCATGGATTGGTTTTGATTCGCAACGAACATGTTAAACTCCAACTGTTCAATTCTCTCTTCTCTTGATTGGATTGTTGTGTATTTTCAGTTAGTATGATTGTTTTCATGAGTTGGATTCGTATCATAGATGTTGCTCTACTTGATTTTAATTTGCAAAACGAGTTGATTAAACCCAGGTCGACAAATGTTATCTCTGTCAAATTCGGTTAATAAGTTCCTTTTGAAATGAATGATTTCGCTCAATGTCAATCAATTTGTTTGCCCCAAATAGCAATAACAAACGATTAAACAAATCCTACATATCCTGTTATCAATCGATTGGTTAGATTATCATTTTGTTTGTAGTAATTGACACACCATTTTTTATTTGATGGATCGTTGTTTTATGATTCGAGAATGATCTTGTTGTTTTCGTATGGATTCGATCGTGTTTCCTGTTGATGAGGCAGCATAATGATTTCATATGATTTGTTTAACTCTATCGATTTCACTTTGATATGAAACGATTTCATTACTATTCGATACGATTTTGTATACTTGAATTGGTAACAAATTGTACAGAGCATACCCATCTCTGTTATCATTTGGTTGAATACGATTTAGTGTGTGCAATTTACATACAAAGTGTTGACTTGAATGAGGCTTTTTAGCAATCAAATATCTTTTGATAGTTTGAATTTAATTCTTTAAAATATTTGAATTGATTTTAATGTTGATTCTGTGTCTGATTTAGACCAGCTACAGAATCGCAAGATTCTGTAGCTAGTCTATAGAATTAGATTTTTATCATTTTTATCAATAAAACATCCTCCTAACTTGTCCATTTTTTACCCTTTTCAGGTACGTCCGAATTGCATTGGGCATGTTGGACAGTCTAGGAGATATTTGTGTGATTTAGTTTTTATTTTAGGTTCCTAGTTTAGTCAGACTTGGGATATCTTCCCAGATTTTATGTAAACAGTTTCGATGACTTCCATAGGGATGTTTTACCCTGTGGAAGGTCTTTAAATACTTATTATTTTGTGTAATAAGGGGCATACTCACTTGTGGGATAACCCGGCTATGGATTTATAATACAAACTGAGACAAGAGTTGATGTTTTGCTACAACTTTCGCTTTCAATATATCAATTTTTTGTTTCAAGTTTATGCATGTCGTTTGCAACAGATTATAGACTACTTTAGCTATCATAATCTATTGCAGGATGATATGATTTGATAAATGTCTTATCCATATCTGATTTCTTTCATTATTTTTAAAAGTACAAAAATTACTTGGTTTCAGTTAATGAATCATAGATTTCTCTTCTTTATTAATTGAATCACTTCGTATAGATCTTTGCATACAGGTTTATCTAATTGTGAAGATTTATAAATCATAAGATTGTTGTAAATTTTTTTATGTCTTGTTTGTCCTGTAATCATATTTGAAGAGAACTGCATCTTATTGTTTACGAGAAGCTCCTGAATATTTCGGTGTGGGTTTTCTCCCTCTAATCAGCTAAGACAATCATTACACACAGGACAAACCTGGAGCGTTTCTCCAGGTCAGTTTGTTGTTTATTTGTTAGTTTATTTGTTAGTGTAGTTTAAGTAGCTTAGTTAGTATATTAGTTGTTTAGTTTAGTTAGTTTTTGTCTTATTTCTTGTTCATAAAAATATAAAATCAACAAAAATATCTCTCTCTGTCTTAGGGTAGAATACAAATGAGTTTTTCAGGTTTTTATTCAAATCTGTAAATTGTAATTATTGTACATTTTGTGAATAAGATTTATTTTAGTTAGTAGTTAGAATATTTGATTTGTAATTAGAGTTAGTATAGTATTAGATAGTAGATTGTATATATATACATATAGAATAGTTAGATTAGTTTATTAGTTTGTTTTATTTCTTTTTAGTTAGATTAGTTTAGCTTGTTTTAAATTGTTATTTTTAGTTAGATTAGTTAGTTTAGAGTAGTTTTCTTTTCGTTTTCTTAGGACCTTATATCGGCTAACGGAGTCACTAAACCCATCAGGGTGGTTCATCCCAAATGGCTTGGGTTACTAGACAACCCTAGACTGGTTCCACTCTCTCAGTTGATGGACGGTCAATTTTGCCCATCAACAAATGGCGCTAGAAGGAGGGCCTAAAATTAATTAATGGCACAAGGCGGTCGCAAGTCTCCTCCACCACCTAATCGCTCACCTATAGTGACTAGAAGCCATTCAAACAATAATATTCCCCTTCAAACAACAACTACTTCAACTGACGATCCATGGATCACAGTTGAGCCAACAACCCCTAATCCTACAGGTGGTGACATACAAGAGATTGTTCGTCAATCTCTTATAAGAACTCATAGTGACTTGGCCCATTTGAGGCAACCTAACCATCCATTGTACCAACCTTTAGACTTATTTGATATCAGAGAAAAATTAGGAGGCACTGACCTTATTGTGAATCCTTCAGATCCAATATTAAATCCTGCTGCAAGAGGATCTGGGATACCCCCTTCACCACCTCCATCATCTCCTTCCTCTTCTGGAGGAGGTTCCTTTGACGAAGGCAATTCCCCTTCTCAGCCTTCCACACCCACGACCCCAATGGAAAATAAGAACAACCCTGCTAGACCTTGGCTTGACCAGTATGCCACAGTTGTACCTAGAGCTCAGCATCCTTTACCTAAACACCAAGAGAAATGGCTTCCCAAGTTTGAACCTGACTCAAAATAGATCGCTGAAGATCACATTAAAATTTTTATGTTAGCCATAAGACTCCGCAATGTCGAACACGAGGACTTTGTCTGTAGGTTGTTCCCCTATA
The DNA here is from genome assembly GCA_900067695.1 of Picea abies. Lineage (NCBI taxonomy): Eukaryota > Viridiplantae > Streptophyta > Pinopsida > Pinales > Pinaceae > Picea > Picea abies. The sequence goes on from CBVK0100026311.1 coordinate 10,718, forward strand.
CTTTTGAGGGCAATGCATCCACATGGTACTTTGCCCAGCAACCCCATACCATCGTGTCTTGGGAAAAGTTTGAGTCATGATTTTTGGAAAAGTTCGGAGACAGTAAGCCTCTGGAAGTCCTAGTCATGGATCTTTCTAGATTAAGAAAGAACCCAAAAGAAAAAGTTAAAGACTTTAATCAAAGATTCTTAACACTTAAAAACCGAATCCCTACGGATTCCATGCCTGCTGAGAGTCTTTAATAGCATACTACACTAAAGCTTTGCATCAAAGTATAGCTATTTGGGTTAAATGATCTACGAAAGCCATGTTGTTAGAAGCCTTTGAGGAGGTCAACTAGATTGAAAAAGACATACTTAGTCTTAAATACTCTACTAGCAATGAAACAGAGACTAGTTCTTTTTCCAAAAAGAAGATCAAAATCCTCCCCAGACCCACTCAAAGTACAACACAACCTGAAAGCTATGATTTAGAAAACTTAACTAAAGCTGTTCAAAAACTGTCAAATCAAGTTATAGACTTAAAAAGGACAACCAAAGAAGCTTCCTTGAGAAAAGGTCCTTACAAAACCCTGTTCCAAAATCCTTTTCCTACCAACCGACCTAATCCAACCACTGAAGGCCTTAATCTAGAAAGTCTGCAATGCGCCCTTCAAACAATTCTAGAAGCCCAAGATAACTCGATGCCTCCTGAGATTCCTGAGGAGGTAGTTGAACAAGAGACAGTTCAAGAAGAAGAGTCTTCTCTGAACATTTTTGGACACTTCTTGGATAGCATCTTTCAATCTAACTTAGAGACAGTACATCCCTATAATACCAGGAGTAAGACTGCAAACAAATCTTCTTCTGAAAACACTACAAATTCGCCTCCAAAGCAGTCCAAATCAACTGAGACTAAACAGAGTAATGTGAACCCCAACTTAGATTATGATTTAGTTGAAGATCTTAAAAAGTTGAGAGCTAACATTTCTGTTTATGAATTATTGAAGTTTCCATTTCTGCTACAAAAAATGTTACAAAATATCTTAGAGAATGGAAAAAATGGTAATTCAAGTGGTAACAAGGTTGTGCAGAACAAAGTTCCCCAGAAAACCTCCACTAAAAACAATCATGATACTCAAGATAAAGGAATCCTTCCTGTAAGTAATGTAAATAATGTAGATAAAGTAGCTTTAGAAACTGTGAGTAAAAAGCCACAAGCTACCACTCTCAGTACTCACAAAAACGTACCTCCAGTTTTGTTAACTTTCAAAATCTTTAATAGAAACGTGCACAATTGTATGGTAGACTCAGGAGCGTCATCCAATGTGATGCTATGGTCTGTATGTCAGAATATTAACGCTGAAGTTGAAGCCTCCACCTTAAAAATCATACAACTTGATCAGACCAATTTTAAAGTTATAGGCGAACTAAAGAATGTGCGTATTAGATTATCTTCTAACCCCAGGGTTCATCAAGTTATTGATATAATTGTTGTGGATATTCCAGAAGTGTATGGTATGTTTTTAAGCAGGGACTGGTAGGAGAAGCTACACGGTTATTTTGCAACATATTGGTCTCATCTATGGCTTCCAGAGAACGACAAGCCTAACAAGATAAAAGTGAATCGTGAACGCTAACTTAAGTTCACGGTCACATATTTGAACGATCCCAACGAACCATTTACACCTTCTGCTGATTCACCCGAAGTACAAGGGATGGACACCTTCTTCGGTAACTTCATGGCTGAGGCTTTAGCTATCACCAATCTAGAACAACACTCCAAGATTGTAGCATACATGCAGCCAATAGCTTCCACACAACGGTCTCATGTACCCGATGGAAATCAAGTTTGGTCTCTGTATTTTGATGGGTCAAAGTCCAAAGAAGGAGCTGGTGCAGGCTGCATCATTATCGACCCAGTAGGTAATAAAACATTGATTACATGTAGGTTAGAATTTGAATGTACTAACAATACTGCAGAATATGAGGCTTTACTGTAAGGTCTCAGAAAAGCTTTGGATATGAACATTCGAAATCTAACCGTCTTTGGCGATTCTGAAATAGTGGTTAGAAAGGTAAGAGATTCTATCCACTGTCTGTCTCCGCATCTCAAAAGCTACCAATCTGAGGTATGGAATTTAATGAATAAATTTTTTGCTTTTAATATAAATTCTATTCCTATATTGAATAACTCTGAAGCAGATTTATTATCTAATGTAGCTTCTAAACTTCATCCTGCAGAAGGCTTGTCCCCAGATGCATTCTCCGTTGAGCTATTGTTCTGGCCATCCATTCCCAACAACATCACGAACTGGAGAGTCTTTGACGATGATCAACAAATTATTAACTTTCTGCACATGGAAGAAACCTTTCAAGGCGCGGTGATAGATGAACACACACACGATGACAATTTGCGTGATTTCATGGTAATACCACATCCAAGAACTCCCGAATCTTCATCGGATATGGTAAACTCGATCCCTACATCTATAGTTAGATTAGAGAAGTTTTATGATCTTCAAGATAAATTTAAAAAGACGGTCAACTGTAAAACCAATAGTTCCTCATTGTCTTATGAAAAAGTAAACTTAGGAACTAAGGACAATCTGTAGTGCATTAATCTAGGGTTGGGGTGTTCTCAACAAGAAAAAGTTGCATTTATTAAATTGTTCAAAGAATTTAAAGATGCCTTTGCATGGACGTATGATGACCTTAAAACTTTCGACCCTAACATCATACAGCATGTCATTCCTATGAAGCCCCAAACCTTACCCTTTCAACAAAAACTGAGGAAAATGCACCCTAAGCTTGAACCAACCGTTGAAAAAGAATTGAATAATCTCCTAAATGATAAGATAATTTTTCTTTTTAGGCACACTCAATGGGTTTCTAACCTTGTCCCAGTCTGGAAAAAAGCGGTGAAATCCGACTCTGCGTCGATTTCTGAAACCTTAATAGAGTGTCTGATAAAGACAACTATCCTGTCCCACCCATGGAATAGATCCTTCAATAGGTATCTGGTTCTGAGAGGCTATCCTTACTATATGGTTTCTTGGGGTACAACCAAGTCTTGATGTCTCCACCAGACCAACTTAAAACTACCTTCCGTACCCCATGGGGAACTTATGCTTATCGAAAAATGCCCTTTGGATTGATTAATGTTGGAGACACATTTCAGAGAGCAATGGACATTGCTTTCCGAGGCCTAATCAATCAGTCCGTCGTAGTTTACTTAGATGATGTGACTGTATTTTCTAAAGACAAAGACTATCATCTAACTCATTTACGAGTCATTCTACAATGATGTCGTAAATACGGCATCTCCCTGAATCCTAAAAAATCCATCTTTGCAGTAGAACAAGGTAAACTCTTAGGGTTTATTATGTCAAATGAAGGGATGATTATCGACCCCGAAATGACTCAGGTCATAGAAAAACTTCCCCCTCCTACATCCAAAAAATCTATGCGATCTTTCTTAGGCCAGATTAACTTTGTGAGAAGATTTGTCCCTAGCTTCTCCGAAATGGTCAGACCCTTGTAGAACCTAATTAAGAAAGACACCCAATATCACTGGGGACCCATAGAAAGTCAAGCTTTTAATGCAATAAAGAATGCCATAATATACGCTTTGTCTCTCATGAGCCCCGATTTTTCACAAGACTTTACACTCTATACTTTTGCTTCTGGCCGTTCCTATGTCGTCGTCCTAACTCGAAAGAATGACAAAAAAAATGAAGTACCCATTGCCTTTATGAGCTATGCTTTCAAAGGTGCTGAACTTAATTACCCAGTGGTAGATCGGAAAGCCTACGCTATTTTCAAAGAAGTCAAGCACTTTCGGTCTTATCTTTTGAAGTCAAGGACGAAAGTCATTGTTCCTTACCCAACCAACAGGAACCTGTTAGTGCAGAAGGAACTGGGTGAAAAGAGAGCTAACTGGGTCACTTCCTTGTAGGAGTATGATTTAGAAATCACCCCAGCTCAGATATTTAGAGGCCAATGGTTATGCAAGTTAGTTGCTAATTCAGCAGCAGGATAGCAAGAAGAAAGCGATACGCCAAACCTAGGGCAACACGATCATAATCTAATCTGTTGCGCACAAAAATCTGGTAGTCCTTGGTATGATGATATAAGATTCTGTCTTGAACATGGGTCATCCCCTCGTCACCTGGATCCCGCTAAAAGAATATCATTGAGGTTAAAGTCTTCCTCCTTTCATCTGTTTAATGGTATCATATTTCATCAAAGTTTTGATGGTGTGCTGATGTGTTGTCTTGAAAAAGACGAAGCAGACAAAGTCTTGCTAGAGTTGCATGCAGGAGAAGCTGGTGGTAATTTTGGTGGTGACACCACTACCCATAAGGTTTTAAGAGCCGATTATTATTGGCCCATGCTTTTTAGAGACGCCCATGCCTTTTGTCGTAAATGTACCATTTGTCAAAAAGCATCAGGGCGGCTATAGAAACCAGCCTTTCCTTTGCAGCCCGTTCAGTAGATTCTCCTTTTCAGCAGTGGGGCCTTGATATCATAGGTCCTATCAACCCCCCGTCCTCACAACAGCATAAGTTTATTGTGACAGCCACAAATTACTTTACCCGATGGTCTAAAGCTGTCGTGTTAAGAACCGTCAACACCAGCCAGGTAATTGCCTTTCTGAACTCGAATATTATCACTCGTTTTGGTATCCCTGACTGTTTAGTATTTGATAATGCTTCTTACTTTTCCTCTCTTGAGATGAACGAGTTCTCTTTGGAAAAAGGAATTAAATTTAAGTATTCTTCTAGCTATTACCCCCAGGGAAACGGATTGGTAGAATCAACAAACAAGAACCTGATTAAAATCATCAAGAGAACTGTGGTTGAAAATCACAAAAATTGGCACAATGCATTGTTAAATGCACTACGGGATGATAGGGTAACGCCAAAATATGTTGTAGGTAACTCCCCCTTTTTTCTCATTTATGGTAGAGAAGCAATTCTGCCACCTCACATTCTTCTTCCTTCGCTACAGTTGTCACAGAAAATTCAAGAAGAAGATTGTCCCCCTTTAGAAAACCGAATTAACGCTTTGATGAAGCTAGAAGAGGTAAGAGCCCAAGCTAAACGAAAGTTAGATCAGCATCAACTATTGGTTAAGAACTGGTTTGATTCTAACTCTGCTTCTGATAGGAATTTTGAAATAGGTGATCTTGTCTTGAAATGGGACAAACCGCATGAGGGAAAGGGAGAACACACTAAATTTCAAAACTTATGGCTTGGACCATTTTTTATTACTGAAAAGTTGGGTCCCAGTTCTTTTCGATTGCAGAATCTTGAGGGGCATCTTGACACCTATCCGGTGAATGGGCAAGCCTTGAAAAGATACTTTGCTTGATAACTACCCTTGTATATTATGTACATATTTTTCTTTTGTTTTCTTTTTCGTTTTCTTTTTTGTTTTTGATTTTTCCTTTTGAATTTGTCAGCTTGTGTTTTTGAAAATACACATACCTGTACATTGAGCTATGCAGACAAAGACAATAGAAAATTCCTTCGCTGAAATAACTGCTAAGAAAATTTGTACAAACATCAATGGTATATTTCTGAAATTTATATCTATGTCGGAAAAGTCTGTTGTTTGAAAATAGATGATTGATTTCGATCTCTGAGTAAAGCTTGTCATGATCATCTATTATCTTTTTACGCTGTCCCTATTCATTAAAGGAATGACTCAGAAGATGTCTCCTTGTCTTAGGAAGTTGTTTTTGTAAATGAAACATCTATGGATCTAAATAAAGGAAAGTTCTAAAAAAATTATGATGAGGTATAAAAAAATATGTTAAAATATCATGATTTTCAGCGTCACCCCGCTCAACTATATATCTTTGAAAAAAAAAAAAAAAATTTATTAATAAGAGTTGTGGGAAGTGTTTGTAAACCTGTCGGGATGATGAACAGGTCTACTGGCAGTGGGTAAATGCATGCATGACGCCAAGACAACTTCGTCGGGGTACTGAATAGGCCCGCTGGCAGCGAAGCAATGTCAGGTATATGAAAATTTGCAAATAAGAAACCTCTTTATTGTCCTTTATTCTGATCTAGAACTTCTTGGCAGGATATAGATGTCAGAGTGGGTTAAATGGAAACCCTGTCAAGTCTATGGACGCCTGCTGGTAGCAGTGGCTCTATAAACAGTATTGGAGATTTTATCTTTAATATCGTGATTCGTTGGTGTTATCACTGAAATTTCGTCCGCACATGGCAACAAGAACTCCACATCGTCAAAACAGGAATGAAGTCATTCATGGCATAGGATTAATTCCACATCATTGCAAAAGGGTCAAAAACTATACAAAATAACCAAAAATTGAAGGGCGCTTTACATAATCTGGGTTCGCGTGCATATGCGCGGAACATCAACATACAATGCACGCATACGCGCACGATGCATGTCTGTTGGGCGAAAAACCCACGCACCTGCTAAACAACGCATTTATTGAAATTGGTCGGCCTCCCAACCACTAATGGATCAGCTCCCAAGCCAATTTGACATCAAATCTGAGCTGAATCTGCATGGTAGGCTGGTCAAAGACCTAATTGAGCCCTAAAGAGCCCCTTTTCACACTCCAAAGAGGTTACATAATCACCCAATGCCATGCTATAAAAACCCATGAAGAACCATCATTTTATCAATGAATTTCATGTATTGTTATGCTGCTAAGATTGTTAAGGACTCATTCTTTGACAATAACACAATTGGCATCATTTCATAGAGCCATTCACCTCTCCATTGAGTGAATGTGCTTGGAGTTCTTTCACCACCATTTTTATCTTTCTCATTGTAAGGAGAGCAAGTTTGTGAGGGCCTCAAGAGCCTTCCTTTGGAGGAAGAAGGAACCACAGTTCCCTTTCTTTATTGTGCTTTGGATTTCATCAATAGACCAGCTCAAAACATTGGTGATATTGGTCTTGTTGTCTTTGTTATTTATGCTCATAGTTTTAGTTTGTTTTAATTTATTTCTTGTTAATAGTTTTGTTGTCTCTCTTTCTAACCCTTTCTCTACAGCTGTCATGCCTAGAAGGACCCAACTGGGCATGTAAGCACCCTTTATTTTCTCACCAAGTGATGAATTGGGTGTTGGGCTCTGGATTTGTAACATTTTCTTGCTGGTTCTTGAAGACATTGTTCACTCTCCTGAATACTTTTGTTAAGAAAATGGCATTCTTTATGTGCTATTCATGTTCTGTTACACATATATGTTCCATTGTCTACATAAACCATGAAGTGCTTCCAAAGCCACAAATGAGTGAAGAATTCAACTATAAATGCAACAATAATCCTCTTCTATGAAGAATATCTGAAATGCAGGGTGTTGGCTTGTAGTGGATAATGCTTATGAGTATTTTATGTATGATGGGTTGAGACATACTTGTGTAGAGGCTCCACACATTATCAATGTATTCTCTTTTTCTAAATCTTATGGTATGATGGGCTGGATAATGGGGTAGATAGCATATCCTTCTGAAGTCAAGGGCCTTGGAGCACAACTGTTTCAATCATTGGACAAAAGCCTGCTCTGTATTCACTGGAGCTTGGCCCTGGGGGAAACCGTTTGTTCAAATCAATGGTTCTCAACAAGAACTCAATAGTTGGCATCAAGATTCGTGCATGTAAAACCGTGGCATGATTAACTGTGTAAAACATGTCTCATCCTATGGCAATATTCCTGAAACCATTTTTGTAACTCCTTATTCATCTAGGGCAAAGCCATGAATTGCCAGAGGTCAGAAACGTTATGTAACATTGCCAGAGAGAGCTGAAAACGTTATGTAACATTGCCAAAGATCTGAAATGTGGTGTAACATTGCCAGAGAGAGTTGTAAAGAGATGCCACGCATTGCCAGAGACCAGGGAACGTTTGTAAAGAGATGCCATGCATTGCCAGAGATCTGGAACGCTATGTAAAGAGATGACATGCATTGCCAAAGGGTTGGAAAAACGTGAGGCTATGCTCGAGAAAAGAAAGGATGTAGAGAGCCATGCATGGGGGGATCTGAAATGTGATAGAGCTGTTATGCTCGGGAGATGCATAGGGTAGAAGAATAGAGGAATGAGAGTCTCCAAGCACTGTATTGTTTTCATCTTTAATAAAATAGTTAAGGGTTTTCATTAACACGATTTCCTGTATTGCCATTTTAGCTATGAGTTATTTATTTGCCAGTATGCGTTGATTTAGAGAACAGACTGTTGACAGAGAAGGCAGGGCCCCCTTCGATGGGAACAAAGTTGATACATTGTATTTACAATAGATTTCATATTTGATTTCATCTTTCAGCAGTTTGCTCAGTGGTTTGATAGAAGTAGTACTTCATTTCATTACAACCAAGGGTTTAGCATTATCTTTCTAGCCATTGATTTCATTCCTTCAGTTTTCACATTTAGACTGCCTAACATTCAGGAACTAGTTTGATATTTCATGAGATAAAGAAGTTTCATTTGATTAAAATAGGAAGTTTCACAGGATGGTTATTGAGTTGTGTGGAGTGATAAGTAGCAAGAACTTAGCTATTTTCAGTTTATCTTTTACATGCATATACAGAACAGTACCGGTTAGTACCGAGTAGTACCGAGTAGTACAGAGAAAAGTAGGGTACAATAGCTCTTTCCAGTGAGTTTCTTTTAGCAGTTCAGAGAGTAGCTTGGCATCCTTTAAACCCCCTCTTCAGCCCTGCATTTCCTGTGCTGGTTCCTCTAAGTCTACCTTCCCGGGTTGACAATTAAATGTTGATTTACATGGTATATCTGCAGCTCGACATTTTTGGCGTCGTTGCCGGGGAGTTGTTTAAAGGGTAAGAAGACAATTGTTTTGATTAGTTTTGAACTGCACTTAGATTGGTTTGGTTTGTTAGCAGGTTGATAGTAAGAGCAGCTGTGGAAACAAAAGGGGTGAAAACCAGCATATCCGTTCTCACAGGTACTCTGAAACTCAATCTTAGTTTTCATTTCATTTTTAATATGATTTCATGAGAAATAGAGATCCTAGAGGTAGATTTATAAAAAATACAAAACCCCAAAAAGAAGAAGAAAACTCCAATCAAAGAGCGATAGAAACTGAGACTGAAATTCTGGGCGAGGAAACTGTAGAAAAAAATCTAGAACCAGGAAACACCATACATCAGCAAACTCAAAATCTTGATGATCTAGCCCTGGATCACACAGTTGACCCAGAGAGAATCCACAACCTGCTCAGGAACCCTAACTCTGTGATTTCACAGATAACCACTACAGTTGTGACATTGAAGGCCATAGGACCCTCAAAAAGACCAATAGGAGATAAAAATTCTGACAAAAAGAATCCAGAAAGGTGGGATTTCACACCCTCACCAAAGAAAGATCGGATTGTATACACCATTCTTGGTAATCCTTTCACCATGGGAGATAGAGGGAGAAACTTACATGAGGATCTTCATATTGAAAATGAAGGGGAAGGACAAGTAGAGAATGAGGTAGCTTCAGAAACCACCTTTGGATTTCCTATTTTGGACGTAGTCCAGAATATCACTATGAAAAATATCCCACTTTCAACACTGCCAACCTTCCATGGGAAACATAGTGAGGACCCAGATGCCTTTCTCTTCGAATTCGACATCCTGTGGAGGAGTTATAATTATCTCCAAGATGCGCATAAACTGAAGTTATTCCCTTCTACCCTGAAATATTCTGCATTACGTTGGTTCATGAGTTTGGGAGAATACAACATTAGATCTTGGGAAGATATGCAGATTTTTTTTTTAAAGAAGTACCAGGACTACTGCAGAACCAAGGATTCTCGAAATGACATCTTCAAACTGCAACAACAAGATGAAGAAATCCTTGAGGATTTTCTAGAAAGATTCATCTTTACCCTTCAAAAATCTAAATACACTGATCTCCAGGAGGAAGCAATCAAGACTCTTTTCCTGAAAGGAGTTTTGGAGGAATACATCGATACCCTCAATTTAATGGCTGCAGGAGACATTTACTAGAAAAACTTTGAAACAATTTGTGAACTCTGTAGAACTTACTCAAGAAGTAAAGGGAAAGCTGCAAAGAGTTTGAGAGAACCGGTCAACAAGAATACCAAAACATCTACATTTGGTGGAGTTACTAAAGTTGAATTGGCAAACCTCCCAGCTTCTGACAGTAAACTCACTGCTACTTTAATAGAGTATGAAGCGCTCCCAGCAATTATAAAAGTGATTTAGAGTTCTAGTGAGGGAAAAATATTGGTGTAATTGTAAGCCAGACAATTGTCTGAAATTAATTCTTCCTTGTACGTTCTTTGCAGTTTCACTACTGTACACCGAACTTCCAACCATAAGCACCAATATTGGCATATCAACTATATCACCAATGTGAAAAAATATATGAAAGGAGTAATGCTTCTGAAAGTAAGATCACTTTTGGAATTGAAAATGAATTGAAGAGTGTTTGGCACTGGACTTGATGGCTAGGTTGGATGAAGACAAATTTGAAACTGGACGAAGGCCATAGCTATTTACAATCAAATGGAGGCAAAAGGGCAGCTGAAATTTTACAAGTGCATCAACTCAAATGCCATCAAAGTTGCTATCAACTAAATGGCCTGTGGAGATATTAGTTCAAACAGGGAAACCCTCTACATTCACTTCTACACCCATTATTTCGCTCTCTCACCTTATAAACGCATTTATCTTTTCACTCATACAAATACCCAGCAAGTCTAGTAATGTATGGTCATCTCTTAATTTCCTTTTATTTTAATGATTGAATACAATTTTTAGAAGGTTCATGACTTATTGTATTAGAAATGCAGCATTCTTTGATTTTAGGTGGACATATACGATGAGGACTCTCCATAATTCAGAATGTTCTGTCTCAAGCAGATATTGATTGTCCAGAGTTGCACTCACTGATGCCTCTTTTTGCAGCTTACTTAACTATGATTGCTTGGCTGCTGCAACTGCTGCATGCCCTTCCATCAAGTTATTGGTTTTGATGTCATGCACTTCAGTTGGGCCAGAGGGGCTATTGGCCCTACGGAGACTCTCCAACTTGACACTTTTAGATATGTCTTATTTGCAGCCTATCATTGATTCTTGTCCCCAATTAAAGGTTTATGTTGGGCTCTGGATTTGACACATTTTATTGTAGATTCTTGGCTTCTTTCATGATTGGGTTGCTAAGGTTTTTTATGCTCATGAAGTCTTCTTCTTATGGATTCTTGCAAAATCCCACTCATATGTTGTGGCACTCTTCTTGATATCATTGCAACACTATTACAAGAAAATGCATCCATTTTGCTATCACCACTATCTTCAGACATCAGGCACTCCCAGCTGTGTGTACAAGCTACTAAACAGAGGTGTTCCAAATCTTAGTACTGGTATCACTCAGTGTAACAATGGAATGGCAGATAATGATGAAGGATTTGTGCATTGGATAAGCTATTTGTTTTCCTGGGTTCTGGACGTGGCCATCAGGAGTTTTAATGCTGAGCGCCATTCCTGGTATATTTGTCTCTTTAACATAATGTTGATACTAAACAGAGCTTACCAGTACCAGTACCAGGTACCATCTCACACCCAGTGAAGATATCAACGAAGCTGCTAAATTTACCCAGCTCTTAGAAGGTTTCAAAGGGTTGATAGGGAAATTGGATAAGTTGACAGCATATGCTCAGAGTGCGGGGGTTCTTCTCAGCAGTTCTTATTAATCAAGATGGATAGTTCCTGGGACTGTTAACATTCTATTACCATGCCAGTGTTAAAGAGGTGAATTCATTTGCATGAGGACATGCAAAAGGATGAGCATGGGGGGATGTTGGGCTCCGGATTTGTAACATTTTCTTGCCGGTTCTTGAAGACATTGTTCACTCTCCTGAAGACTTTTGTTAAGAAAATGGCATTCTTTCTATGCTATTCATGTTCTGTTACACATATATGTTCCATTGTCTACAGAAACCATGAAGTGCTTCCAAAGCCACAAATGAGCGAAGAATTCAACTATAAATGCAACAATAATCCTCTTCTGCGGAGAATATCTGAAATGCAGGGTGTTGGCTTGTAGTGGATAATGCTTATGAGTATTTTATGTATGATGGGTTGAGACATACTTGTGTAGAGGCTCCACACATTATCAATGTATTCTCTTTTTCTAAAGCTTATGGTATGATGGGCTGGCAAATGGGATAGATAGCATATCCTTCTGAAGTCAAGGGCCTTGGAGCACAACTGTTTCAATCATTGGACAAAAACCTGCTTTGTATTCACTGGAGCTTGGCCCTGGGGGAAACCATTTGTTCAAATCGATGGTTCTTAACAAGAACTCAATAGCTGGCATCAAGATTCGTGCATGTAAAACGATGACATGATTAACTGTGTAAAACGTGTCTCATCCTCTGGCAATATTCCTGAAACCGTTTTTGTAACTCCTTATTCATCTAGGGAAAAGCCACGCATTGCCAGAGGTCAGAAACGTTATGTAACATTGACAGAGAGAGCTGGAAACATTATGTAACATTGCCAAAGATCTGAAACGTGGTGTAACATTACCAGAGAGAGCTGTAAAGAGATGCCACGCATTGCCAGAGACCAGGGAACGTTTGTAAAGAGATGCCATGCATTGCCAGAGATCTCGAACGCTATGTAAAGAGATGCCATGCATTGCCAAAGGGTTGGAAAAACGTGAGGCTATGCTCGAGAAAAGAAAGGATGTAGAGAGCCATGCGTGGGGGGATCTGAAATGTGATAGAGTTGTTATGCTCAGGAGATGCATAGGGTAGAAGAATAGAGGAATGAGAGTCTCCAAGCACTGTATTGTTTTCATCTTTAATAAAATAGTTAAGGGTTTTCATTAACACGATTTCCTGTATTGCCATTTTATCCATGAGTTATTTATTTTCCAGTATGCGTTGATTTAGAGAATAGACTGTTGACAGAGAAGGCAGGGCCCCCTTCGATGGGAATAGAGATGATACATTGTATTTACAGTAGATTTCATATTTGATTTCATCTTTCAGCAATTTGCTCAGTGGTTTGATAGAAGTAGTACTTCATTTCATTACAACCAAGGGTTTAGCATTATCTTTCTAGCCATTGATTTCATTCCTTCAGTTTTCACATTTAGACTGCCTAACATTCAGGAACTAGTCTGATATCTCATGAGATAAAGAAGTTTCATTTGATTACAATAGGAAGTTTCACAGGATGGTTGCTGAGTTGTGTGGAGTGATAAGTAGCAAGAACTTAGCTGTTTTCAGTTTATCTTTTACATGCATATACAGAACAATACCGGTTAGTACCGAGTAGTACCGAGTAGTACAAAGCAAAGTAGGGTACAATAGCTCTTTCCAGTGAGTTTCTTTTAGCAGTTCAGAGAGTAGCTTGGCATCCTTTAAACCCCCTCTTCAGCCCTGCATTTCCTGTGTTGGTTCCTCTAAGTCTACCTTCCCAGGTTGACAATTAAATCTTGATTTACATGGTATATCTGCAGCTCAACATTGGGTGCAAACAGTTGGTCTTAATATTGTTATCTATTTTCATCTTTTAAAACACTGCTAGAATAGTTGGTTAATGATGATGTTTATACGATTTTCTGGTTGTTGTTTTTGAGTTGGAATTATCTTTGTTGTCCTAGTATGAATGTGTTCTTTTGGCAGAGATAACTGCTTCTACCAGTGTGTCGCCATTGTTGGCAGCCAATTCACATTCTTTTTACTGTCTCTTAAGCTGCCTACACCAATGTTTTGCAAACATTAATTTTTTGTCGCAATTCTCAAATAAACGACACTTTCATTTTTGCAATATTTACACACTTACCTTCATTTTTGTTTTCATGACTGTAAGCGTGAAAACTTGTCTTTCGAAGTCGCTATTGAATTGTCATTATCCTTCTTGTTAATATGCTCATTGCGTTTACATTTTACTTATCATTATGCAATTGGCAAAACTTTTGATCTGTACTCATTGGACATTCTTTGATTGATTATGTATTTTCATTTCATGAGTAATTGAGGTTGTGATGCATTGGTAATTGGATTTATATGTTCTTTGATTTGATCTACTTGACCATTGGTTGCATAAAAACACATAGGTGTCATGGTTAAAACCTTGATATATATCATTTAATATGACACCTAGTTCATGTGATAAAATGCATTGGTACATTGGTTAAACTCTTGGTATGAATCGTTCTATCAAACGCATTGGCACATTGGTTAAACTCTTGGGATTGGTTTCGATTTGTATGTTGGTTTTAAATCTATGGCATAATGTTTGATTGCGCACATGGTTTATCCACTTACCAAAGGTTTCAATGGATCGATTAAAATGGCATAGTTATAACACATGTGTGTTGTGATTTGTATAGTTGAAAGTGTCGGCATTTGTACCTTGGAAATAACTATTATGCATGGCCAATGAATAGCTCCACCACCTTCGCACGATGTCATTAATTCCTATCCCTTATCCTTGTTTCACCTCTGTTAGCTCGGATAACCCTTCGTGCACTCTGCTCCAGTGTATACTATGATTCAAACTCTGGATTTACCGTGTGCGCTTCTCCATGGCACCAGTGGTGCGAATTGAGCCGAACAGTAGCCAAGCCTTGCTGTTGTTTGACAATGCTCGGAAAGACTTAGAGGATAGCGCTTGGCTCACCTTTGTAAAACAATTCGAGGGTTTTAATCTATTTGTTGTACAACATTTCGCCCTAACTTTCGATGGTTGTAGAGCCAAGGTGGGTGACATTCAGCTCGAAATCGATGAACAGTTCATTAGCTCTGCCACCAGGTTAGCAGCCACGGGCCAGCGTTGGTTTAAAAACTCTAAAGTGGAGGAGGTGCCATGTTCACTACTATTCGTCTCATGAAAGGTCACATCCTGTGACATAGGTATGCCCATTTCCACACTTAAACCATGATGGAATGATCTTTTGATGGTGGTCAAACAATTTGTGACCTGTGAAGGTCGATATGGACTCATTTTTTTTATCACCTTTGACTGTTAATGAATTTTATAGGGTATCCATTGAATATGCCTTTTTACTTCCAGCGCAGCCTTTATAAAATGTCGAAAAGGTTTAAAAGAGAAAAGGGCAATAGTAGCCTGTTCCACCATGGCCTAATCAGACTCATCGTTGTTCATCACTTAAATCTCCACGGTGATAGTTGACAAGCTTTTATCTCTCGAAATGGTTTTGTTGAGGCAGAGCCTGTCCAAGTTGACAAGCTTGTGGTTAATGAAACTAAGGTCAGGCCACCCATACCCTTCCATGTCTTACTGCCCTCTCCTAAACCCTTGGTCGACCCTGATATTGACTTACCCGACGTTATAACTGAGAAGGCTGAGGCTATTAAAAATCCTGTGAGAAAAAAGGCTAAGGAAAACCCTACTGTTAATGACAAAGGTAAAAAGAATGCTCGGCTTATCTCGAGAATGGATAGGAATAAGACTAAACCTAGTGCTGACCAGAAACCCATAGTCCTCAGCGAAGATTCGCACTCTGACATAGAATTATTCCTAGCTAGTGAGTACCCTTACTCACAAGGTCTGTGCTCTGAACCACCCTATGAATTTGTTTCTAATCTACCCCCTTGCCTAAGGAACAATCCTAGTTACCCAGGGATCAAGATACCTAACGAAACCCTCAGCAATGTAACCAAACCCTCACCTACATTTTCGAAGCTTGGATAGTCGTCTTGTGACCAATGTGATGTGTGGTTGGAATGATACTATATAGATGTTCCCTTACTTCAATCGAAAATCAAAGCATTGGAAAACCAAGTTGTAGTGTTGACCAGCCAAAGGGACAAGTTTCAAGCAAATGATAGGAAGCAAAAAACCACGAGTTCCATCATATTTAGGAATGTTGAATCGACTACATCCATTGTCAACTCCAAAATGTCATGATCAAGCTGTCTGCTCATCATCCAGGTATGAATTTAAGTATCAATTTCATTTTGTGAATTGCTCAGATTAATATAATGATTTGAGTTTGGTTTTCAAATCGCTCTGTCTATCATTTGAAATGGCTCTGTCATAATGTTGTTCATCTTGTACATTGTTTTTGTTTTGCTAAAATTGAATGAGGTTATGATTTGCTTAAATGATTCGGTCATGCCTAGTTTAGCAAGTGATAGGTTTTCATCGGATTTGATTCGTTTGTCTGTTGAGTTAAAGAAATCAATGGTTTGCTTTCGATTGGATTTTTTTGTATCTAATCTAAACAGGAGGTTTTCATGCTAAATTTAGAGCGCAATCATGTTTTGATTTGATATGATTTCGTTATGGTTAATTTGTATGATGCGATTATGGAACGACTTCGTGATTTTGAATTGACGTGATGTAATATTCTAAATTAAGAATACAACTCTGATTGACTCTGATTTGGAAAGAACAACTCTGTTTCTTATGAAAATGATATTCTCAGTTAAGCCTGTACAAAAGATATCTACGCCCGAATCATGGATCGGTTTTGATTCGCAACGAACATGTTAAACTCCAACTGTTCGATTTGCTCTTCTCTTGATTGGATTGTTGTGTATTTTCAGTTAGTACGATTGTTTTCATGAGTTGGATTCATATCATAGATTATTCTCTTCTTGATTTTAATTTGCAAAACGAGTTGATTAAACCCAGATCGACAAATGTTATCTCTGTCAAATTCGGTTAATAAGTTCATTTTGAAATGAATGATTTCACTCAATGTCAATCAATTTGTTTGCCCCAAATAGCAATAACAAATGATTAAACAAATCCTACAGATCATGTTATCAATCGATTGGTTACATTATCATTTTGTTTGTAGTAATTGACACACCAGTTTTGATTTGATGGATCGTTGGTTTATGATTCGAGAATGATCTTGTTGTTGTCGTATGTATTCGATCATGTTTCCTGTTGATGAGGAAGCATAATGATTGCATATGATTTGTTTAACTGTATCGATTTCACTTTGATATGAAACGATTTCATTACTATTCGATACGATTTTGTATACTTGAATTGGTAACGAATTGAATAGAGCATACCCATCTCTATTATCATTTAGTTGAATACGATTTAGTGTGTGCAATTTACATACAAAGTGTTGACTTGAATGAGGCTTTTTAGCAATCAAATATCTTTTTATAGTTTGAATTTCATTCTTTAAAATATTTGAATTGATTTTAATGTTGATTATGTGTCTGATTTAGACCAGCTACATAATCGCAAGATTCTGTAGCTAGTCTATAGAATTAGATTTTTATCATTTTTATCAATAAAACATCCTCCTAACTTGTCAATTTTTTACCCTTTTCAGTTACATCCGAAATGCATTGGGCATGCTGGACAGTCTAGGATATATTTGTGTGATTTAGTTTTTATTTTAGGTTCCTAGTTTAGTCAGACATGGGATATCTTCCCATATTTTATGTAAACAGTTTTGATGACTTCCATAGGGATGTTTTACCCTGTGGAAGGTCTTTAAATACTTATTATTTTGTGTAATAAGGGGAATCCTCACTTGTGGGAGAACCCGACTATGGATTTCTAATACAAACTGAGACAAGAGTTGATTTTTTGCTACAACTTTCGCTTTCAATATATCAATTTTTTGTTTCAAGTATATGCATGTCATTTGCAGCAGATTATAGACTACTTTAGCTATCATAATCTATTGCAGGATGATATGATTTGATAAATGTCTTATCCATATCTGATTTCTTTCATTATTTTTAAAAGTACATCAATTACTTGGTTTTAGTTAATGAATCATAGATTTCTCTTCTTCATTAATTGAATCACTTCGTATAGATCTTTGCATACAGGTTTATCTAATTGTGAAGATTTATAAATCATAATATTGTTGTAAATTTTGTTATGTCTTGTTTGTCCTGTAATCATATTTGAAGAGCACTGCAGCTTATTGTTTACAAGAAGCTCCTGGATATTTCGGTGTGGGTTTTCTCCCTCCGATCAGCTGAGACAATCATTACACACAGGACAAACCTGGAGCG
This sequence comes from Picea abies, assembly GCA_900067695.1. NCBI lineage: Eukaryota > Viridiplantae > Streptophyta > Pinopsida > Pinales > Pinaceae > Picea > Picea abies. Next base: position 28,697 of record CBVK0100026311.1, read on the forward strand.
TTTCTCCAGGTCAGTTTGTTGTTTATTTGTTAATTTATTTGTTAGTGTAGTTGAAGTAGCTTAGTTAGTATATTAGTTGTTTAGTTTAGTTAGTTTTTGTTTTATTTCTTGTTCATAAAAATATAAAATCAACAAAAATATCTCTCTCTTTCTTAGGGCAGAATACAAATGAGTTTTTCAGGTTTTTATTCAAATCTGTAAATTGTAATTATTGTACATTTTGTGAATAAGATTTATTTCAGTTAGTAGTTAGAATATTTGATTTGTAGTTAGAGTTAGTATAGTATTAGATAGTAGATTGTATATATATATATATATATAGAATACTTAGATTAGTTTATTAGTTTGTTTTATTTCTTTTTAGTTAGATTAGTTTAGTTTGTTTTAAATTGTCATTTTTAGTTAGATTAGTTAGTTTAGAGTAGTTTTCTTTTCGTTTTCTTAGGACCTTATATCGGCTAACGGAGCCGCTAAACCTGTCAGGGTGGTTCATCCCAAACGGCTTGGGTTATTAGACAACCCCGGAACGGTTCCACTCTCTCAGTTGACGGACAGTCAATTTCGCCCGTCAACAGTTTCTTCACACATTTTTAAGCTATTTATCTGATTATCAGTCCTTGAGAGCACTGGCTTATTTGATTATTGTTAGTAGTCTAGATACACTGTTGTATTTCAATTATCCCATTGATCCGTTCATTACTTAAGCATGAATCCATTCATTTTATAAGTTACCAAGAATCCTTAGCCGACAACCCTAAGGAGTTTCTTGGAGTGATAACACCTTCCATCCAAGTCTTTCTATTAGTTCACATCAAAATAATCCCACTCCTATAGGATCACATATCATTTACCAAAGAAATGATAGGCTTCCTTTGCCATGGACTAGAATGATTCAATCTCATTGGGTAAAATCCAAACTGTATTTTAATATACATCCTTCTGCTTAAGGAATTTATGTAGAAAATTTATATTTGGAAGTAATATTCTCCACATGCTCATCTTAACCTTGGTAACAAAATATTATGACTCTACAACATAACATACAATTGCACAATGAAGTCATCTTCTTTATTTTGAAACTCTACCAACACAAAGTGGAAATTTCCAAAACATCTATAAACAACTACAGATTTAATTCCTCCCTTTGGTAGAGGTTTGACTGAACCTATTAGGAATGGGGTAAGATAGGGTGTTACCCCTTATAGTCCTCCAAAAATATTTTCATATGACTCATGCATGAGCCCCAGAAAACCAAGTGTTGTTTCCTTGCTATGATACCAATTTTTAACACACCTAACCCTTGAGTAACTTTCATAGGGACGGGGCATCAAAATTGCACTCTCCTTAACATATCAGATCCTTTTTCTAGGGTATTTATCCTCTTTTACTCACCTGTAGTGTTCTAATGACTGTTACAAGGCTCAAATCTAAGCTTTGGGTTGCAAGTTATGGATTCCCAAATTTCTTCGGGCGTTCAATAATCGAGGGCCACATGGTGCACACATGGGTCCACTTCACATGTGTTGTTTCTAAGTTCCTTCCTCCATGGTGGAATACCATCCACCATCTGATGCCATGACTGGACTTAATCTCTTTCTCATATATCATTTGTGGAGGAATTCAACACTTTGATGCTTCGACACTTCACTCTTCTTTTCTATCTACATGCGAGACCACCCAAAGTTCTAAAATTTTGAAGTCCCATAAGATTGCCACATGGCTCCGGCCTTCAGGCCTTTTGGTCTCTCTACCATACTACACCCCAAACCCTCTGGAATCCCAAAGTCCGAGACTCCTAGAATATCGGTCACTTCATCAACCCTCCTTTGGCTAGGATCTTCTTCAATATGTCCACGAGCTATAACCTTAGGCCAACCCCTTCACAACTTCAAGATTCAACTGTTTTGGATGCAGATGATCCATTTTTACCCAAACTTCGAACCAACGAAATCACCCATATTCATATCTACGGTTCGTGCTTCCTCTGATAGCTAACTACTGTGATCTAGTTCAGTACTTCATCTTCTAAAGTTCCAAGCACTCCAACACATTTTTCCCCCAAATTACTTCTATCCGAAGCTACATATTGAGCGTCATGTTCTCGCCTCGATCAATGATTGATATTGTCCTTTTTTTCCACTTTGCGTGACTTGCATTCAATGCTCCTTTTCTCCTCTTTATCCCGGAGTGTCAATCCTTCGAAATGATAGATATTCTCCCACACATCCTTCTCCAATGGATGACGCCGATGGATTTCAGTGCTTTGGCCTTCGGGGCCTTTGACCTTTGGGACTTCACTCTCCAATTTTCACGAAGTGGTATATCACCAAAGTGATAGATATGACACCACATGTCCACACAATTGACAACTAGGATTTATCTTCTTACCTTTAGAGCTTTGGATAGCTTCCGATCAATTATCCACTTCCTACTTATGTTTTCCTTGAAATACATGATCTGGTGATGTGTGTCCTTCCTAGATTGATGGTTACGATGGAATTTGTTAATTCGAGCTTCAAGAGTTTTGCACACTTTGCCCTCACTTTTCTTCGAGGTAATTTTCCTCTGAACTGGCAGATCTCCTGCCACAGGTCCCTTGCCATAATTTTCCTCTGAACTTGGGGACTCTAGCCTTCAAAAGTCTTCATTCCTTTGCACCTTTAATCCTATAGAGTGATCTTTCTCCGAAGTGCAGGATATGGTGACACCTGTCCTCACCAATGGATGAACCAGATCTTCTCCAACTCCCATGACTTTGATATTTCTCACCCTTTTTCACTCACTTTCTTCCAAATGACACGATCTGATTCCACGTGCCTCCTGGCAATTAACGACCAAGGTATATTTCACAACTTCGACATTTGTGGATTTTGATGCTATAGTATATCCCTTCTCTTGAAGTGCAACTTCGTCGAAGTACCATACATGAAACTTTCCACTAGATGATTAGATAGTCGAGAAGGGGCCCCAACAGACTCCCTAGATCAATGACTCACAACCTTTCACGACTCTGACATTCGGGTATTTTTGAAAATTATGAAGTTTGAAATCCTAGGGCTTCAAGATTACAAAGATTTGAAGCCATCAATATTTATCTCCTTTCGGACTTAACGTAGGTTTCCTAGAACTTGGTCATATGGATACTCCCAAACAGATCGTTTCTTCTCATCTTCCAAACGAAAATATCTCCCCTTTCAAAGCTTGAACCTCACTATCCTTCCCGAGCTTTGTCAGTTATGAGGGACTTAGGCACTGTCACATGCTTTACACTCTGTCTCCCGAGCTTAACAAACTCCTTCCTCCTAGAGACTTAGAATGATGGGGAGTGTCGGCATGCACATGTGAAATTGTGCCCAAGGTCAATGAACCCACATTTCATTTAGTTTAACTTGAACCACCACGGGGCTCGAGAATTTACATGTACAAGACAAATAGTTCCTTAGTTTCTTAAAAACACAATCAACCATAGTTAAAGGGATACAGTATAACCACTAAGAAATCATGTATGTCCCTAAAACATTCATAGGATATCCAACCTTAATTTACAATTACAATTCAATTACACAAGATATGATAATACTTATCTATTGCAAGTTGCAACCAACTAACTGAATGTGGGTGTTAACCTTTCCACCCAACCATAGGCTCAAAGGAATTCATTCTTATCACTTTGTCCACCCCCATTCCAAGCCATGATATCACTAGGGAATTTATGCCAATTCTCAATGATCCTTTCTCTTTCACATCTTCTGCGAGGTTTATCAGATACTTCCTCATCACCAAGCTCACGACCTTCTTATCAGGTCCCATTCTTTGCATATTCTCAGATATTTTTCTCCTCTGTCATGACCTCGATGAGTTTTATCAGATGCTTCCTCAGCACCAAGATCGTGGCCTTCTTCTTGTTCTCATCTAGAGAGATTCTTGCATTCTCCACTCTTCTCTTTATTCCATTATTTTCTTTGCACGTACATCCCTCCTATCTTGTTCCTTTTGTTAGAAGGAAAAATCGAGTCATTTTGGGTCTAGATGACCCTGTGGTACTTCGGGATTACATTCTTCAGCTAGACCATGCTTCCATTCATGGGGTTGGTTGATGGTTCAACCACTGGTCCTTTCTTCATTAATTGATTCCTCATTGGGAAATTTGCGGTCAGTCAATATAATGAAACCTCTCTTATAGTTTTCACATTTTTTCCTCTAGTGATATCATGGTCAGTACTGTCAAGGATTTACCCTTACACTCATTTATTGTCAATCTAAACAATAATACATTTACATTGTTCTCATGCCATGGCATGGTGATTATGATTAATGGTTAATTACAATATGGGGGAAACAGGGGTGTTACAATTATCATCATTATCATCATTATAGCCATAAATCTTCTTTTAAGAAACCATTCTTAAATCTTGATGTAAAATTTCCTTTATCTATGTTTAATGGAGATGTTAATCTTGAAAATATAGATAGTTGGATCCGACAGGTTGAAGTATATTGTCATGTTCAACAGATTGATGAAGAGGAATTTAAATTGCAATTGGCCTCTCTTTGGTTGGAAGGCACTGCTCTCATATGGTGGGAGACAAAACTTTAGGACAAAAGTAAGTGTGTTAATATTGTTTCCTCGTGGTCGGAATTTAAATCAACGATAAGGAAGCAATTTTATCCATTGGGTTATTTACATAAAGCAATGATGAAATGGAAAAATTTAAGACAAAGTAAAGGTCAAATTGTACAAAGTTTCATGGAAGAATTTAGGAAGAAATATCTTGCATTAAACATTCGTTTGTATTCTTATGAAACTTTAATGGAGCATGTTGGCGCACTTCACAATTATATTCATCATAATTTACTATTATTTAACCCCACCAGTCTTGATGAAGTTTGTGTGCAAGAGACTCACGTTCAGAACAAGGGAAAGCATGTTCAAGAATATCCTACAAAGAAAGCTTCCAATCTCCCACATAAGCAGTTTAATAAGTTTAAAAGGAAGGACAAAAAGGAAGCCACAGTAAATATGGAAGAAGGAAAACCATCTTGCACTCATTGCAAGAATAATGTTCATGATGATGAACATTGTTGGAAACTAAATCCAGAGAAGAGACTAAAACAGTTCGATGGAGAGGGGAAGACAAATACCGTTGCTACAGTGCAACAAGATCTTGTTTCTGATTCAAGAGATGAAGGAAATATCACAATGATTGTAGTACAAGGTAAATAATCCCTTCATGCTAGTTCAAATTACAATAATGAATCTCATGATGTTGAAAGAAAGAGGAATGAATTATTTCCAATAAGAGTTGTATCTAAGAACACTAAGATAGATACATTATTTGATCCAGATTCCCAAGTAAATTTGATATCTGAAGCACTTGTCAAAAAGATGGGTCTTGAAACTAAAACGCATCCAAAGCCTTATCCTCTTGGTTGGGTATGTGATAAAGAAAAACTTAATGTCACCAAGCAATGTAGGGTCATATTTTCTATTGCTTCAAAGTTGATTGATGAAGTGGATTTGGATGTTGTATCACTTGATATATGTGGCATAGTGCTAGGGAGTCCTTATCATTATGATAGAAAAGCAGTCTTCTTTTGTCATGAGAAAAAATATCACATTACTAAAGGGGAAGTGGAATATATTGTTATATCCCACAACATGAGGGTAAACACAACACTTGTTAGTGTAGTACAAATGAAGAGACTCATAAACACTAATAAGAGATATGTACTCATGGTCGTAAGGGAAAAGGATGTCCAAGGATGTGATCCTTCTCATAAGAAAGAATTATTTGATATTGTTTCTAAGTATGGTGATATTTTCTAGGAACCAGATGGATTAACTCATAAGAGGGAAATCCAACATGAAATACATCTTCAGTATGATTCTCCTCTTCCTAATTTTTGCATGTACAAGATGTTAGTTGTAGAGATGATAGAGATCAAAAATCAGGTACAAGGCTTATTGGACTAAGGAGTCATCAAGCCTAGTTCATATCCTTGTGATTCTCTGATCGTGATGGTTTCAAAGAAGGATGGAACATGAAGAATGTGTGTTTATTACCGAGTCTTAAATAAAATCACAGTGAAAAATCCATACCCTCTTCCTCGTATAGATGATTTACTTGATCAATTAAAGAATGTTGTTTATTTGACTAAGTTGGATTTGCGTAGTGGATACCATCAGATCAGGGTTGCAGAATAGGATGCAAGGAAAAATGCCTTTAAAACTAAACAAGGATTGTTTGAGTGGTTAGTTATGTTGTTTTGGCTTTGTAATGCTCTGACAACATTTATGTGTGTGATGAATGATGTATTCAAGCCATTTCTAGATGATTTTTTGATTGTATATTTCGACAACATTCTTATATTTAGTGGGACTTGGGATGAACATGTAAGGCATGTACAGAAAGTATTGGATACTTTGCAAAGGGAAAATTTGTATGTAAAATTGTCCAAATATGAATTTAGTAAGATTGTACTTGTGTACTTAGGTCATATTGTAGGAGGAGGATAATTGAAAATTGATCCTTACAAGATTGATGTAATTGTAAATTGGCCTGAGCCCAAAAGTGTAACCAAAGGACAGAGCTTCTTAGGTGAATTCCATTACTGGAGGAGATTCATTTTAAACTTATATCTTATTGCAACTCCTTTGCATTCCTTAACCAGTGTGAATAACACTTTTTAGTGGGGAGGAAAGAAACAAAAATATTTCCACACTTTGAAGAAAAATATCAATACCCAACCAGTATTATCACTTTCTAATATTCAACATCCTTTCGAGATCGAGACATATGCCAGTGGATACACCATGGGCTCAATATGGATGCAATATCGTAAGCCTATATATTAACCCTCTAAAACTTTTAACCAAGTTGTTGTTAAATATCCTACATATGATAAAGGATTGTATGCTGTAGTTCAAAGAATAAAGAAATGGACGCACTACTTGTTATGGAAGGAAAAAATCATACATATAGATCATCAACCCTTACAGTAACTCCAAGCACAAACCAAGATGCAACAATATCGAAATTATAGATGGATGGGTTTTCTTCAACAATTTCATTTGGTAATCAAATACAAAAAGGGTACAAGTAACAAGGTAGTTGATATGCTTTCTATACCTCCTATTGTTGCTTCTATTATTTAGAAGAATGCTTCTTTATATAATGATAGATATGTGGAATAATATGCCATTGATGAAGATTTTAAAGAATTATTTGAGAAGATAACCCATGGTGCACAAGTAGAGAACTATTGTCTATAGGGAAAACTACTCTACCATATTGGAAAGTTATGTATTCATACAAGTGAACGAGTCCATGTAATATGAGAACTCACGCTTCTCTTGTGTTTGGGAATTTTGGGGTAGGAAAAACTATGGCTCATCTGTAGAGATTTTGTTATTGGCCTCAGATGAAAGAAATTGTAAATAAATATGTAAAGGGTTGTGTGATGTGTACTACTAGTAAGCCCACTAATAGAAAATTGGGGCTATACTCACCACTTCTTGTTCCATCCCATCCATGGGAAATTATCTCCATGGATTTTGTTGGGGGTTTACCAATGTCAAAAAGGGGTCATGACTATTTGTATGTTGTAGTGGATAGGTTCAACAAGATGTGTATATTGATGCCATGTAAAAAGTCGATCACTGCTGAAAAAATTGATAATCTCTTCTTTCGGTCTTTTTGGTTTCACTTTGGGTTACCCACATCCATTATCTCAAATTGAGATACTTGATTCCTTGGGGATTTTTTGACAATGTTGTGGAGAATGATGGACACCAAGTTGAAAAGGAGCACTACTTTCCATCCACAAAATGACAAACAGAAAAAGGTTGTTAACCAAACAATGGTACGTTTTCTTCGAGGATACTGCAACAAGCATCCAAACTTATGGGATGAACAGATACCCTATGTACAACATTCTTACAATCGAGCCTTACATTCCTCCACTCAGTGTTCATCTTTCGAGAAAAGTTTTGGGTATTTTCCTAATATCCCTTTGGACTTGACGTATGGGAGAGATGTCGATCCAAATGAAGAAAGAAATGAATACGGAGCCTGTAAGTTCATTCAGAGGATCCAACAGGTACACCAAGTAGTCAGGGAAAAGTTGGAGAAATGGAAAGCACAATATAAAGCTCGGTATGACAAACACAGGGTTGATCATCAGTTCCAGGTTGGAGACTAGGTATGGCTTCACATCAATAAGAAGAGATTAAAGTGTGAAGGAAATAAAATCAAGCCCATTTGATATGGACCAATCACTATTTTGGAGAAAAGAGGTACCAATGATTTTCGTCTAGATATTCCACTTTATATGCATATCTAATCAGTTGTAAATGTAGAAAACTTGAAATGTTTTGAGCCTCCCATGATCATGGATCAAGGTGAGGAAGTTTAAATACCTTCAGTTCATGAGTTTTCTCCTGAGCACTTGGAATATTTGAAGGAAGATATCATCTTGGACAGAAGGATGAGGACTTCATGCAGGGGTGATGTTGATTATCTTCAAGTAGGCTTAAAGGGAACACATCCAAGAAAGGAAAAATGGATTGAGAAGGACAAGGTGAGGGAACTCTTCCCTCACTTATTTCTTGATTGATGAAATCTTTTGGTGGTAAAAAAATCTCTCAGTGGGAAGGAGTGATCCAAAAAGGATCCAAAGGAGACTAAGGATAACTTAGAATTCACAGAAGCAACTCAGGAATATCATAATGGCCTCATCATACAGAGAAAGGTAAAAACATTCAAAGTCTTCAAAACTCAATGAAATTGGCATCATCGTGAAGAGTGCATCGCAAGATTTTCCAACGACATAAATGGCTCGTCAAAAGAATTTATGGATCAAAAGATATTTGCGGTCAAAGTTTTGGTCAACCTAGCCCAATCAAGAGGGATGGGTCAACATTTGTACTACTGACGTCAGCATCAGTATGGATGACATCATCCTATGTATAGGGTATGTGGCACATGTAGAGGATGAAACTATCACACTGATGTTATCATGAAATGAACATGATGACATGGCAGCACCAGAGGATGCCACATGTCACTCATTTTTGGACTTTTTCAGTAAAATCCATGGACCAATGAGAAGGTTCCACGTGGAAGTCCATACAACCACGTGGCATACTATAAAACCACCTATCAAATGATGTGAAAAGATGACAGAGTAGGAGGGATGGTGTGGCACTGATGGTACAGGAGTGGTGATGTGGCCCAATGGTAGGCGAACACATGGCCTAGTCATGGGTTGCCATGTGGAAGTGGGAAAACACCCAATGAGGGACAGTAACCGAAAAATATATTGGTGGGGTTGGCCCCAATCCACCACTTTTATCATAAATATCATCATATCAGACTAGAAAAACAACACTCTGCCAAATCTATAGTCATTTCAAAAGTTATTGAAGGCACCTTCCACAGTTTGAAACAAACAATCCAAAGGGAGGAGGCTCATGGGTTTGACCCTGGGACCTCCCCCAATACAAGTACCTAATAATATCACCACCAATCATTGGTCCAAACAACCAAGTTGGTAAGTCCTACCCCTTTTTAATTTAAAAAGTGGTTCTGCCAATGCACGGGGGGGAGACTAGGGCATGCGATAGGTCATACCAGGGCATGGAAAATGATGAAAAGGAAAGTCATTAATGCATACTATAGGCATGAAAAATGAGACAAATTTTCTCAAGGGACTAGAAGTGCCAGACTTAGATTGAGGTGTGGAGATAGACATTTTTGGGTAATTCAACACCATGAATTTAGTGGTGTTGCCTGCTTTTTGATATGAGAAAAACTTATGCAGCTTAACTCAAGAATGAGGTATGCTTATGTATTTTACCAAATTATTTTTCTAAGTTAATAAAAAGGCCTACCCATTTGAGAGAAGGAACTAGAGACATAGTCGACCAGGGACGAACTCCGTTATCAAGTTTTTTGTGTTTAGATCTGATGCATATGTATCTTCATTATTGAGTTATTCCTTCTTTATGGTGCACTCCATTTTATACTCATTAAATACAATTATTTAATAAGTCACATCGATGAAAAGATCTTGGATCAGTATGAGAAGCTCGATAAGGAGACCCACGAGGTTCTATCATTAGAGGATTAAATAACCATCAAGAAAGGGGATTGGAATATTTTTTAGACCAAGGATTCCTTGGAAAGAATAGGGTAGAAAGTGAAGGTGAGATCGGAAGAGTGATGCATATGTATCTTCATTATTGAGTTATTCCTTCTTTATGGTGCACTCCATTTTATACTCATTAAATAAAATTCTTTAATAAGTCACATCGATGAAAAGATCTTGGATCAGTATGAGAAGCTCGATAAGGAGACCCACGAGGTTCTATCATTAGAGGATTAAATAACCATCAAGAAAGGGGATTGGAATATTTTTTAGACCAAGGATTCCTTGGAAAGAATAGGGTAGAAATTGAAGGATGAGTGTGAAGGACAGGTGACAAGTGTGCATCTATCCATGAGGAGGATGTGTTCATAAAGGAAGAAAAAACAACATCCTATGAGACATCATCGGAACTAACCAATGAGGTTGATAAGACTAGTGTGTTAGATGGATATACCTCTGATGAATCAACACAGTAAGAGGATGCAACATCTGATGATGACATGTTTCAATCAACCAATGTTGAGGATACCATAACCTTCACCATGTATGATTATTATGATGTGGGTAGTGTAAGTGTGATATCATCTATGCTTGATGATGATTCAACACCATATGATTTTGATGATGAGGAGGATGTTATTGTACCTTGATAGAGTTTGGAGGACCAATTATTGGTCAAGGAGGAGCAGATTGTGCAGGTGTTGGACCAATTATTGGTCAAGGAGGAGCAGATTGTGCAGGTGTTGACAAGGGTAGATGGTACTCAAAAATTTATTGAAGATATTATGTGGAAAGCTTAGATGGAGGAGAGACAAAAAGGATTCATATATAGGATCACTATTACCCAATTATGCATCATCAAAGAAGCACTAGAGAAGATGAAATATGATTACTTACAATTGTTCATGGATAGGGACCTTTCTCTTAATTTCATTGAAGACAAGGACAGGGATATTGAGGATCTTTGTTACCAGCTTATTTTGGCACGCTCCTTATTGTTGAAAGTAGTAGATACTTCATCATATTTGGTGGAAATGACAAATGAGTGGATGAGTGGCACTCATGATCTAAGAGAGGAGCCTCTTGTGAGAAGTCCACATGAGGAGTATTCATGGTTGTAGGAGAGTTTAGACACAAAGGGTTTTGATCATGTGCATTCCAGGGATCATGATTTGTTTCTTTTGGATCAAGGCTTAGATACATACATGGTAGTTGATCAAATTCATTATGGACCAGCCAACAAGGAATCATATGCAATAGATGATTAGGGAACTCCATATAGAACATATGTGGATACATCACTTTGGGATCCATGTTCAATTGATATTATTAGAGTGATTGATACAATAGCACATATAGGATACATGATGGTACATGATGATACAATGGTGTGTAGTGGGATACAACATCATATGACATTGTACAATGGTATGCAATAGGTTTTTGAGATGTTTCCCCCTAACCTCTAGATAGAGTTCATAAATATCATTGAGTTTATTTCACCTAGGATCGATGAGTGGACGGAAGAGCCTCATGGAGAAGTATATCCCTCAAAGATTGATCTTTGATTGGGATATAACCAAATTAGGTATAGAGAGAAATATATCCACATGATCACTCTTATATGTCACCTTGAGTCCTTGGTCATACCATTGGGGTTGACCAGTGCACCTGACACTTTCCAGTCTTATAGGAAGTGAAAATGGAATATAACTCCATTTTATGATGCCAACAGTATATTTGGATAGAATTGGAGTACTCAATTGATTAAGACAGCTAGGATTATAGACATGTCAGAGTTATTTTGTTTTGACTATATGGTCAGAGCATAGGAGGAGATCCATATTATATTGGGTTAGTTAAAAATGATTCCCACTGATAGAGTGGTGGACGGTATTATCCACTACATAAATCACACACTTGTAGCCCCTGAGCCCCTACTTAGAGATATGATGTGTGATCCTCCTTTGACAGGGAATTTTGGGTACTCATATGAGTAGGAGACACCAAATATTATAGGGGTACTTTCCAGGGAGGTATTTAGACTCCACCAATTACTTGAGTACATTGACGATGATCAAGATAACATATTTCCTGGTGCATTTTGGTAGGATATGAACATATTAGTAGGCACAAAGTTGATTCCTAGTACTTGGTCTCCACCAGATGATGG
>CBVK0100026322.1:0-28292 GCA_900067695.1 Picea abies
AGTTTGTGGGATATGCATCTGTATTTGAGATATCTTGTTTTATGACAGACAATTTTTCTCACTCCATCTAATTTTCGTCTCATAGAGAATTCGTGATTGACTGAGTCACGCGAATTATTACAGTTCTGATATGATAAATGATTTATCGTTGCATTTTTGTATTCTCTGGTTTCTGTATTTAAGTGTAAGACGACCTTGCATTTGGATGCCTTCTTCTTCAGTCTGCTAGGAACCTGTCGTTCATAACAGACCTTCGCACTCTTCCCGTATAAGTCTTTCTCCTGTTCACCCTTTACTACAACTCACTGTCTGAAGTTTATATAAGACCTCGCTCACCTATGTATGCCTGGCCTAGTTTGGAGTTGGAATGATATCGTTTTGAGTTGGCTTCCATTCGATCACCCCATCTATAACAAACCGTGACATAAAACTGATGGGTGTCAGGCTCTGCTCCTGCTTAGCAATCCAGGAGTGACTTTCGTCGCCAACATTTCTGGCACCGTTGCCAGGGACGAAGTTGAATATTTTCCCCAGGATTGAACGAAAACGATTAGCTGATTCTGAAGGTGCATCGGATATCAGAACTATTGAGATTGTTGTTGTGCACTTGGCGACTCCATTGTGATGACTCCACTGGAGCGAACCTGCTGTTTTAGTTGTGGCTTCCAGAGGCAGACACATGCGGTCACATCCATAGCTGCCCCTCGTTGCACCTGTAGCAGATCCTGAGGTGATTTTCAGAGAAGGAAAAGCCTCTGAAGGAGAAACTTCCACCGCTGAACCAGGTAATCCGCTATCTCCTTCTGTAGAAACTCCGTTTTCTTCTCCCTAGCTTCCCAGTCGACCATTTTCTGAAGTTTCCCATTTCTTAAACTTTGGGAGTGTTCCTGCTGAGTTTTCCCCTCCCAGTCTGGGATTGGAGGGAGAAATCCTTGTCACTCCCCTCTCCTCTGAAGTTGTACCTTGGCGTAGACCCACGACCATAGAAGATTTCCCTACTCCTGCATAAAGAGGAGAACCTGCTGACTTCAGCTTGTTAGCCTTCTCCTTAAACCCACTCTCATTTCCCGCAGCCCCTTCACGAACTCCATCTCCTCCAAGTCCTCCGCCACCTAATATTCCTATGGCTGGTGATAATCCCCCTATGACCAGAATGTAAGCTATTATAGCCGCTAGGTATGCTCCTCTGGTGTTACCTCAGCCCCTCAACGCCCTCCTGGCAGATGGTTACCTCAAGAAACTACCCAAATTCACAGGTGAGGGGGACGTAACTACAGATGAGCACCTAGAAGCCTTTTACGGTTTCACAGATGGCAATGTCATCATGCATGCAGATGTATGGATGAGGATTTTTGTCCACAGTCTCCAAGGAGAGGCTAGAAAATGGTTCAAGGCCTTGCCTCCTGGATCTATTGATGGGATCGAAGCACTAGACAATGCCTTTTTGAGACAATGGGGAGATAAAAAGGATTTCATGTATTACATGATAGAGTTTGGGTCGTTGAAGAGAAAAGAAGGAGAGTCTGTCTCTGACTTTTCTAAGAGATTTAATAAAATGTACAATAGAATCCCTGCTGAGATAAAGCCCTCCGAAGCCTCTGCGAAGATTACTTACTCCAGTGCTTTTGATCCTGATTTCTGCCTACTGCTGAGAGAGAGAAGAGCCACTACCCTGGCCCTCATGCAAGACGCAACCGTGGAGGTAGAATCCAATATGTTGGCTGTTGAGCGACTCAGGAGCACAGGTGATAGAAATACGCCTAAGAACAGGCATGACACTTGCTCATCCAATTCCTCTCCCTTGCCCCATCAGACAGATGAGACAGCTAGAACACTGAAATCGCTTGCTGCCAAGGTAGAAAGGTTGGAATTAGAAGGGAAGCCCATGTACCGAAATCCTCAGAACACTGATAATAGAGGTTTTAGGAGACCTAATAACAATGGACCATAGGCCTTCCCAAGGGAACAAAGGGAAAAGGGTAGAGAGGATCAAAGGATTCAAGCTCCTCTCCAAAATAACCTGGTTACTCATGAGGAAGGAGAGGAGATAGACGAATTTGACCCTGAAATTCACTGTGTTGAGGAAGCACCTCCTTTTCCCCATTTGACTCAGTTTGCATATGAAAAGTCTCTAATGAACATTCAGATTCATGAGTTAGGAAAGGGAGAAAGAGCTGGTCATGCCTCTGACAGATACAATCTTAGGTCAAGGAAGAAAGAAGGAGACTTTGATAGCCAAGACCAGCCCCTCATAGCAGATAATCTTACTAAAGTTGCAGCAACCACAACTAAAGAAAAAAGAACTCAGAGTGCATTGCCAACAGCCAAAGAACCTGCCACTGAGGTAAGGGAAGCTCCTAAGCACATTTCCCCTTTTAATTTTGAGCATGAAATTCAAAAGATCAGGATTCCTGTCCCCATCTCTAAGCTGATTAAGAATGAAGATTTTAAACGATCTCTCTCTAAGATGCTACACTCTGAGTCCTCTCAACCTCCCTCTGACTCAGTGAACCTTCAAGATGAGAAACCAGCCGTCATCCTAGGTCCCATGGTAGAATACAGAGATGACTCATCCCCCCCTTTCTACACATCCCTGAACATCCATGATAAAGTGCTGCATAACTGCCTCATGGATTCAGGGGCTTCCCATAACCTCATGCCAAAAATATTCATGGAAGAATTGGGACTGGAGGTGACGAGAACTTATCATGATTTATATTCCTTTGATTCAAGGAGAGTACAGTGCCTAGGAGTCATCAAAGACTTGGCGGTTTCCCTGTTTCAGCTGCCCATGAAAAGTGTGGTCATGGATATTGTGGTGGCCGACGTTCCCCCCAAATTCGATATGTTGTTGTCTAGATCGTGGATCAAAAATCTAGGAGGAACACTACAGATGGATCTCACATATGCCACCATTCCGGTCTTCGGAGGGGAACAAAGGAGATTATACAGAGAGGCCCAACTGGCCTATATTGTCAGTGATGAAGCAGACCCTACCAATCACCCCATCTTCGCACTTGACACCGACTTGGGGTCTAGTTTGCTGCAACTCACCGATGCTCCTGAAAGCTCTTTACTAGTCAGAAAACATCCCAGCCCTGATCATCCGATTTCCCCTCAAAGCTCCCCTGTGTGGAAGATGTTTTTTGACAGAGCTTCTTCTAGCGAAGGTGCTGGCGCTGGAGTGGTTTTCATATCACCCTGTCAGGAAGTCTTGTCCCTGTCATACAAGCTGGAATTCGAACTCACCAACAACGTGGCAGAGTATGAAGCTCTTGTTCTGGGTATGAAGGCCGCAAAGGAAATGGGAATTGAAGAGATAACAATATTCGGGGATGCTGAGTTGATTATTCAGCAGGTAAGGAATGCTTATCGCGCCCATAATCCCTGACTTAGAAATTATCGGAATGAAGTATGGGACCTTATTGATAATTTCTTATTGGCTTTTAACATTTCTTTCATTCCAAGGGAAGAAAATACTTTAGCCGATTCTTTAGCTGTCTCAGCTAGTTTGCTCAAATTTCCTCTGCCGCTTATGGTAAAAAATGATGTTGACATAAGGTATAGGCCCTCGGTGCCGGGAAATGTCAAGCATTGGAAGGTGTTCGAGGATGATTCCGAACTCGAAAGGTTTCTCCAATCAGTTGATGGGTTTTCTGCGTTGCATATCGACCAGGATCCCGACCTGGAAGGTGATCCTCGTCCTGAGAAGTTGTTAAATAAAATCGCCAATCATCAGATCATTTAGCTACCCAGTAATCACATTTCGAGAGGACTTGTCCCTTTAGAAAGATTGTTTGATGGGAATGATGTACCAGTAAAGACTGGTGTTTCAAATGAAGATGCCGAGACAACCGAATGCAACATTGACACAATGGAGGAGCCCAAGTTTGTCAAATTGTCAAGTAGTTTAACCAGAGAACAGAAGGCTGAGTACACGGAGTTGCTCAGAGAGTTTGCCGATGTGTTTGCATGGACATATGAAGACCTCAAGACCTATGACACATCTATCATTGAGCACAAGATCCCACTAAAGGAAGAGGCCAAACCATTCAGACAGAAGTTGAGAAAGATAAATCCCATGTTGCTACCTGTCATGGAGAAAGAAGTGAAGAAATTGTTAGATGCCCAAATTATTGTCCCCTTGAGATATTCTGAATGGGTGGCCAATTTGGTCCCAGTAAGAAAGAAGAGCGGAGAAATCAGACTCTGTGTTGATTTTAGGAATCTCAACAGAAGCTCAAAGAAAGACAATTACCCCCTACCTAAGATGGAACACATTCTGCAGAGGGTAATTGGTGCCTCGAGGATATCCATGATCGATGGGTTTTCAGGGTATAATCAAATATCAATCATGCCTGAGGATAGAGAAAAGACGACCTTCACCACTCCTTGGGGCACATTCATGTATGCCAAAATGCCTTTCGGATTGATGAATGCAGGAGCAACGTTTCAGCGAGCTATGGATATAACGTTCATCGGAGAGAAGGACCAGTTTGTGGTAATCTATCTGGATGATATCACAGTCTTCTCCAGGACAAACAAGGAGCATCGCTGTCATATGAAGAGAGTCTTCTTGAAGTGTCGAAGGTTTGGCCTATCCCTAAACCCCAAGAAATCTTTGTTTGCTATGAGAGAGGGGAAGCTATTAGGCCATATAGTGTCAACAGAGGGAGTGAGGATTGATCCTAGCAGGGTAGAAGCAATTCAGACCCTTTCACTCCCCAGATCTAAGAAAGAAGTCCAGGCATTTCTAGGAAAGATTAACTTCCTGAGGAGATTCGTCTCAAATTTTGCTGAGCTGGTAAAACACATCACAACGATGCTCAGAAAGGGAAGCGAAGTGAGGTGGACCACTGAGCCCCGAGCATCTTTTGACCAAATAAAAAAGGCATTGACTGAGGCGCCTGTGCTAATCAGTCCCGATTATTCCAAAGAATTCTTAGTTTTCTCCTTTGCTTCTTTTGATACAATTGCAGTGGTCTTGTTGTAGAGAAATGAGGAAGGACGAGAGCAGCCCATTGCCTTCTTCAACAAGGCATTACGAGATGCAGAAGTCCGATACGAGATCATGGAAAAGCAGGCTTATGCATTGGTGAAAGCTCTCAAAGCTTTCAGAGTCTATGTCTTGCACTCAAAAATCACTGCATATGTTCCTTCAGCTTTCGTGAAGGACATTCTTGTGCAGCTTGACTTAGATGGGAAAAGAGGCCGATGGATCGCAAAGATCCTAGAGTTTGATCTGGAGATTAAGCCTACCAAGTTGATAAAGGGGCAAGGTTTGGCCAAGTTGCTGGCTGAATCTAATTGCAAAGCCTTGGGGATTAGCTTCATCAATAAGCAAGTTGAGGCATCCAACAAGAATTTCCAGGGTGCCTTGTCCCTAGCAACATGCTCCTGGTACAAGGATATCTTGTACTTTTTGCAAGAATTGAAGCCCCCCGATGGAATGGGGAAAAGCAAAGCAAGGGCTCTAAAGCTCAAGGCGGTCAGGTATTGCCTCATTGACCAAACCTTGTACTGGAAGGACCCTCTAGGGGTATTTCTGAGATGCCTGGACCCACAGGAGGCCCAAAAGGTTACATTTGATTTTCATAGCGGCCTTTGCGGAGGTCATCATTTCTGGAAGACCACAACCCACAAAATACTCCGAGTTGGGTATTATTGGCCCACTTTGTTCCCCGATGTTTGCAGGGAGATCAGAGCCTGCACCAAATGTCAGAAGTTCTCAGGAAAGCAGCAGCTCAAATCGCTGCCATTGAAGCCCATAGTAGCTTCGACACCCTTTCAGCAGTGGGGGTTGGACTTCATCGGAGAGATTCATCCTCCCTCAAGCGGTCAGCACAGATGGATCCTGACTGCGACAGATTATTTCACTAAGTGGATAGAAGCTGTCCCCACCAGAAGCGCATCACACAAAGTAATTATGAGCTTCTTGGAGGATATCATAGCCCGATTTCGCTGTCCCAGCAGAATCGTCACCGATAATGCTGCTTCTTTCAAATCTGAACCTCTGATCAAATTCTGCGAGCGGTTCCAGATCTCGCTAATTCACTCCACCCCCTACTATCCCTGGGGCAATGGTTTAGCGGAATCCTCTAACAAAATCCTGATAAAGATCATCAAAAGATTGTTAGAGGATAACAAAAGAGCCTGGGATTCAAAGTTGAAGTTTGCTCTGTGGGCCAATCGTGTCACAACGAAGAAGTCTCTGGGCACTTCGCCGTTTCAACTAGTCTACGGAGCAGAGGAAATTTTCCCTACTCAGCTTGCCTTACCTATGGCGAAGTTCTTTCAAGACTACGAGGGAGAACCAGATCATATGATCATAAGAATTCATCAGATAGTGGAAGTACAACAAATCAGAGAACAAGTGAGGGATACAGCTTACAGTTATCAGCAGAAGATCAAGCAAGCTTTTGACAGGAAGGTCAGAAAAGAGGAGTTCGGAATCGGGGACTTGGTATTCAAGTGGGACGCACCCAGGCAGGATAAAGGCAAGCACGGCAAGTTCGACGCCCTCTGGATCGGCCCCTTTAAAATCTCTGAGATTTTCTCCAACAACACCTATGGGTTGCAGGATCTGGAGGGTGAAGAGGTTTTCAGTAGCCCAGTGAATGGGTATTTTCTGAAAAGATGTTTTATTT
The DNA here is from genome assembly GCA_900067695.1 of Picea abies. Classification (NCBI taxonomy): domain Eukaryota; kingdom Viridiplantae; phylum Streptophyta; class Pinopsida; order Pinales; family Pinaceae; genus Picea; species Picea abies. The sequence continues at coordinate 6,648 of CBVK0100026322.1, forward strand.
GAGCCTCAGACGACTCCTCTGTTTGTAAATATTGTCTTTTAGTTCTTGTTTAGTTCCTTTTTGTATGTTTTCGACATAATAAGTGACCCCATAGCCCAATAGCAAGGCGCTGAAGCTGCAGAAGGAGTTCTTAGAGCATCACAGGGATGACTCTATCCCCCATGGAGCCAAATGTTAGCGATATTTCTTGTCATGAGCTCGAGAGCATTCGGGTCTGCAAATTGCACGAAGTGATCAAGCGCAGCCCGGGATAATCCTTGTTTTTTTTTCAAGCGAGCGGGCAAGGTGTCATATCGATGATCTCGCGAACTCGGGAGTTCGCAGGGTAAAGGCCCGAACATTGGGTATCCCATGTCACGAGGACGCCTGAAGCGGGAAGTTGTATAACCGTTAGATTTGGATCGAGGAGAGCCGTTGGATCCGCGCGTGGGATCGCGTATCGGGGCCTCGCAAGAAAAGGCTTAAGAATTTGGGCGTGGGAATCGCGAGATCACGAGGAACGATATCCCAACAGCTGGAGGCAGTGGGGGCCATAGCAGAGTCGACGAATGGAATATAGGTGGCACAAGGCCTCGGGATCTCGCTGCGAGAAGCCCCGAAATGTCGGTGTTAGGATTCGTAAGTCACGAGGCGCCGAGAGCATTCAGGACTCGGGCCCATAGTCTTGCCGAGGTAATCAGAACCATCCATTTGAAGCAGACACGTGGTGCGCGATTAGGCTCCCCGCCTCGTCGCCCCTCGTAACTTTTAATATCAAGGACCAGCCTCTTCCAGCCGCGAGTCGCGAAGTGCCGAGGGCACCCAGGGCCTGGGCCCACATATTGCCGAGGAAATCTCGGTCGTCCATCAAAGAGAGATACGTGGCGTGCGATTAGGGCCCCATCGCCCCCTCGCCCCTCGCAACTTTTAGAAGCAAGGATTAACTCTTTCCATTCGTGAAGTGCCGAGGGCGATTTGGGAATAAGCACATGGTCACAGCCCGTGGTCGCTTGGGGGTGATGGAAAGAGTTGCGCAAAGGCTGAAGCGCCGGGTTTAGCTAAAGAAGAGATCACTGCATTCTCCGGGTGCCAATTCAACTTGGTCTCGATCCCAGTACCTGCTCGAAGTGAATGAAAAAGAGAGAGGGTGGTTGAAACCTATCCTCAGGCATTAAGTATAAAGTATGGAGGGTCTGGCAAGCGGTCCGCTCGAGAGAGTCCTGTGTACCCAGTTCTTCAAAGCCGCCATGCCAAAGTCTTCAGCTCGACAGAGAAGTCTGCGCAGGTTAACCCAACACTTAATGGCTCAGCTACTGTCCTTACAGGAGCCATGAGCAGTTAAGGTGGTGCTTAAAGGGAGATATCACTACGAGTTTGACTGAAGTGAAGTGACATCGAACCTCGGGCGACTGGGCACGCCTTTGTGAAGAGTTTTTCCTGAGTATATATACTCAGTTGTTGTATTTTTGTAGGCATCGATGGTAGAGCGGAACTCCCTATTGTAAAATTTAACATACATCCTAGTTTGTGGGATATGCATCTGTATTTGAGATATCTTGTTTTATGACAGACAGTTTTTCTCACTCCATCTAATTTTCGTCTCATAGAGAGTTCGTGATTGACTGAGTTGCGTGAATTATTACAGTTCTGATATGATAAATGATTTATCGTTGCATTGTTGTATTCTCTGGTTTCTGTATTTAAGTGTAAGACGACCTTGCATTTGGATGCCTTCTTCTTCAGTCTGCTAGGAACCTGTCGTTCGTAACAGACCTTCGTACTCTTCCCGTATAAGTCTTCCGCCTGTTCACCCTTTACTACAACTCACTGTCTGAAGTTTATATAAGACCTCGTTCACCTATGTATGCCTGGCCTAGTTTGGAGTTGGAATGATATCGTTTTGAGTTGGCTTCCATTTGATCACCCCATCTATAACAAACCGTGACATAAAAATGATGGGCGTCGGGCTCTGCTCTTGCTTAGCAATCCAGGAGTGACTTTCGTTGCCAACAGATACCATAAATAGAGAGAATAGGGAATGGACCGCAAATAAAATAGAGCTTTAAATTATCATTCCATAAAGCACCAGAAAGATTATGATAGATAAAACATTTGGTAACTCAAGCTTCTGATCAAAGTCTTTGAGAATACATAAATGTAATATCCTGAGTAGCTCTCTTGGAGTCTCAAAATTAATAATGAGTCTTTAAATACAAAAACAAATGTTTTTAAATAAAGTATTTATAAATGCATTCGCCCTTCAAAGATGACTGGGATTGGCTTCCGTGGACCATAAAATGAAAATACCTGGAAGATGAAAGAAGGAAAACCAAGAATCAACCTAAATCCAATAGAATACTAAGAAGATAAAGGCAAGATGACAAGTGATTGTAGCAGAAAATGGACCGAGGAAGAAGTGAAAGGATAGAGTTTATGTTCGACTCACTATAATGGAAAATATATCCTCCTTCATTTACTTGCATCTGGCTCCTTTATAGGTACATGTTGTGGTTGAGGTGGCATGACTGCTCTAATTGTTTCTTGATTTTTTGGTTTAGTAATTTCGATTAATGCATGTTTAACCATTCCTCAATGTATTCTCTTAAAGGTGCCACGGTAATTTCATATTTGGTTTTAATCTCAAATAACTGGCTTTCAGATTCCCTCAGATCTAGCTCTGATTGATGCATTGTGTCATCCACCTCATCATTTCTATTGATATACTGAACTAACCATCTTTTAATTTCATCCTCATAAAATTATATGGTTTCGGTAAATTCGTTAGCCCAAGCAACTTTTAGTGTTTTAAGTTGTCCCATTAAAGATTCTTTGGTTAAGATCATGGTATCCATCTATAATTTGGGATCATCTAATTCCTTGGTAAGACTAATAAGTTTAAGAAATAGACCACTCTTTCTATTCCTTAGGGCCTTGGTTTCATTTATCATTTCTCTTAACTCTTTAATTCTCCTTAACCAACATGCATTTATCTGCTTCATATGGTAAGGTGAAGGAAGTTTCTGTTCCTTTCTCCGGGCTTCATTTAAACTTGAGACTTTGGCTGAAAATGCGTTTACAACTTCCTTGAAAATTCCTTCATCATTTTCCAAATCTTTCTGCAGATATTCTTTGAAATTCTCTAATATGGAGGAAAAATTAGCAATATTTTAGGCAAGCTCCCAAATTTCCTGAATTATATCAACCCTTTTTTGTATGGCATTACCAACATATTTTCTTACAACCCGCAATAAACTTGATGAACCTTTATATTTCATAGTGCTTTCAGGATCTCCTCCAAATCAAGTATAGGTTGCATAGAACTTAAATGTTCTAGAAACAATGGTGCTGGTACCAAAGCAACATCTAAACCTTTTACACTTTTCTTTAGTTCCAAATTCTCTCTTTCCATTTTGTCAATTGATTTTCTTAATGCATCTCTAGCAGCTCCATGAATGTTTGCAATTTTAGATGGTGCTATTCCATCCAAGTCAATTGAAGATTTCCATCGTTCAAATGAATTCTTATTCTTGGTATTAACTTTTTCTAGCAATGATTTTTTGGTTTCACAATTTTAAGTCATGTGGTGTAGAGTGACGGATCCATCTTCAAATATCTCATGATCCTGAGTCATAATAGCATCAACTATTTCTCTCGTATCTAACAACCTTTGCGCAAACCATTCAGGTTCTTCAATGATCTTGTCCATGTCCATCGCACGAGGACTCTCCTTGACTTTTGATGTGTTTATTTCCATTGATGATAGATTTATTTTTCTTTTTATAGCAGTGCATGCAACATGTATTCTCTCAAGGCTTTTCCTTGGTGGATTTTTATCTCCATCGTCATCTGAGCCTCCAACTTGTGTTTTTATGGTATCAATTCCACTGGTCTTGCTCTTCATTTTGGATGCAGTGCTTCTTTGAGACGTTGCAGGTGAGTTAAGGTTTTGGCTTGTTGTTTCTCAGTCATGTTGTTTGTGTAGCTCATTTGCACTATTTAATTCTCATGAATTGTTTGAATTTTGGTAGGCCACTAGTTCCTAAAGATCCAAATAATCTCCGCCACCTTCTTGAAACTGTTCAACTCTGATGAAGTGTGAAGAATACCCCACTAACTGCATATGTGTAGTGAATTTGTTATCTGGGTCAAAACCTTCAACAAATTTGGCTTCCTTCAAACTCATATGTTCATGATGTCCTGCCAACTCATCTAGGTGAGTTATATATTTAACAATGCAATCCCCAATTTTCCATGCCAGGGGTATAAACCGTCTTTTCCTTTTGTCATGGAAGAAAATGGCCCAAGTTTTGTATTGCCTGCATACTTCTCCAACAAAGAGTTTATCTGATGTATAAAATGGTAAAAGGAAATCTTTCTCCTTACTACCAAATATTCTAATTAAGTGAATTCTTCAGACAACTCATAAATCCATTTTCCAGTGAGGAAGGAAGTTGCTTCTAAGAATAACGTTGATGTGCTTTGTCTGAATATTAACCTTTTGAACTCTAAGATGAAATTGTTCTGAACTGGGTAGAAATTGTATTGGGATTTATGTTTGTACACAATTGAATACCACACATAAATTGGTTCTAATTTAAAATCCACACGTTTTTCCCAAGGAAAATATTCAAAAACATGGCCATAAGCAATGGTGAAAATGAGGTAAGAATCCATATAGAATTTATGAGTATTTTTTAGGTTATTCGGTTGGAAAGAAATTTCTTTTGAGATGAGATAACTCCAATCGATGATAGATTTTTCATGCAGGGCATAATTCATAGCATATATAACATTTCTTGTTACAAACATAATAGATTTCAAATAAAGAATGTGGGTGTTAATGCCTAAAAAGCACAACATGAGATCCCTACCTGCAAATAAGTTGCAATGCATTTATACGTACATATTATTAATATTAAATAGGCGGGACCCCTGTAGAATAGTAATAAAAGGAAATGACTCCTCATGTTAAGATGTCAAAGCGTCACTTATTATTGCATTACAAGAATAATTACACAATTGGGAGCAAAAGGAAAACTCTGGTTCTAATTGCAATTTATGGAAGAATGGTTTATGATTTGATTTGAAAAGAAATGTTTCTGTCATTAGACATTCTTACCCTTGATACATCTAGACTATGATACTAAGTGCGAATAATTCAGAAACTTATGTTTGGACAATGGGTCATCATATGGTATGGAGTTTCTTTGGCAGATTGTAGGTGTTGTGGATCCTTGTGGTGGTTTTTGACCTAACATTGTTGATATTAGAGGTTCATATAGTTACCTTGTCAAAAAATTGGATATATGTGTGAGTGTTTATGGAAGTTGGTGCACTTCATTATGCTAGGGTTGATGACATTTAATATTGGGAGATGGGAAGCAACATGCATTTATTGCAAGTCGTTCTTACCCTATCTCGAGGATGCCACCTTCACTATGTTTTGGTATTCGTTGTGGGCACTTTGGTAAATAGAAACTCCACCATTTTTCGGTCTTGAAGAAGTTGCATCTCATGGGCTCTTTAGTTCTACTCTTACAGGTATGAATATTTTATCTCTTCATTCATTAAATAGAAACTCTACTCGAGTTAAAATCATTTTGTTGGTTCTAGGACTTTGCATGCGAAATGTATTTATTTTCCAAAGTTATAGCATTTCGATTTGGGGTTTTCCTTGTTTTTCCTTTTGGGCATTGGAGAAACTTAACTAGAACTATAACTCGACTATGTGTTTGGGTTAGGGTATGAATTATGTTGTGCCTCGAGAAAACGTTGTATTTATACTGTTGATATAAAAATATGGTATATTGTTTGCATTATGGCTGTGCAAAATGCGATGTATTTGCTTTCTTGCTTGCATAAAATTGATCTGAATCCGAATTATTGTTTGACGCTCTACTCTGTTGGATTATTTGGATTAGTTACGCTTGGAAAAAACGTTGGTAGTTGGACTGTTGGAAAAGGTTTTTACAACAATTAAATTCGTGTTTGCTCAGATTCTATGACTAATTTCTAAATTGTTCTCCTTTTCTGTAAACGAAAAGGGTAATGAAGGGTTCTTATATTACCCTAATAGACCCATATCTTGGAAAATTTGTATGTGGTAAATGTTGTCACCTTGGAATTTTGCCAAGAAACTTTTTGAAGGAACTATTATCACCATGCTTGTGGGTGCACTGTAAATCTCACACGTACTCTGTTTCAGTTCAGGCCTTGTTTCCCAGTGAATTCGAACATGTAAATAAATTGTAGTCTTGTTTCTTATCATCATAACATTGATTCAAAAAATAAAAATAAAAACATGGGCTTGTTGTCTTATTTACCCACTAGGAATTTGGTCGAATTTTGAAGTTGATATGAGTTTTTGATTATTAAACCCACACTGGGGTTTTCGAGCCATCTTGGTTTCATTGCCAATGATTTGAAGTTATAACGATTTTTTTCTATGCACTGTCGAAGGGTCCTTGTGATTCCTTTTAGTCTTTCATGACGATTTAAGATATTTTAGTTATGATTATTATCAGTCCAAAATGTTGGGTTATTTGTCTCCTACAAATCGCTTTACCATTAAAAAAAAAACATCTATGGTTTTGGGAAGAAAGAAAAGTTGGCAGTTCTGGAATATTCCTCGAATTTGATATTAAACTATTTGAAGGTTGTAGTTTGGATGTTGTATGAAGAAGTGTTATAAAATAAATAGTTGTGGCTCGAATGAGTTTTGGTTAAGGGGATTATTGCTATTCAAATTGGCCTCATGAATAAGGGTAAAATAGTTCCAACAAAGAATTATATTATGAAATACAAACTTAATGAATGATGTTTTATTTAATGGAACTGTAACCATCATACTCCCGCCCATTATATCACTTTTTCGCTCATTACATGCCCATGATTCTCCCAATAACATTTAATTCACTTCCCTATTCTGTTATTATAAATTCATTCAATGGATTTAGATGATGATTTGGGTGAAAATTTCAATATGGAGGCACTGTTTTATAAAGGAAGGGCTCTCCATTTTGCTTGAACAATGTTCATTCGTTCTTTACCGTCATGATATCATTTTTTGTTCATTACAAAGCCCCCCATATTCCCAATAACATTTAATTCACTTCCCTATTCATTGGTAATTAATTATTAAATTCAGTATTTGGTGGATTGTATCAATGGATGGCTTGCATATGCTTTTACTGTGAATAATAGAGCCAACATATCAATTTTATTTAGGTAGAGTATTAATGAATGGATTGTTAAAATTTTTCGTATTTTGATTGAAATATTGGTGTAGAATGAGTTTTTTTAGCAGGGGCAACAATGGTAGAGGTGAAAACAGAGGTAGAGGAAACAATTGACAAAGAGGCCATAAAAGGCCATGATTCTCAATACATTTTGACGTTGATCCACAAAAAACTAAAGAAAAATTTTCAAGCTGGGTTATTCAACCTAGTTGGCCAAGGGATTCTCCAACCTCGACTTGAGAGGCCTCCTTTCCAGCCAAATCAAAACTTCTCTGGTAGCCGTGTTCCTCCTCACATTTCTATGCATCCAGAACCACCTGCCAATGATGGTTGGAGAGAGATCGTACATCAACATGCTGCACATCATAATGGTTGGCCTACAATATTGTTGCCATTACCTTGCTGTTGGAACAGGGGCAGACCCAGGGTTCAACGCTACAAGAGCACACCAACAAAGCCCTAACTACTGACCCTTTCGACAACACCTGCGAAGCAGATGAAGTCTCACCCGAGGTAGAGGCAGGGGTGGTTGCAAGACTCAGGTGTTTGCAACCTTAGCTGGGACAGAGATCTGTGATTATAACACTTAGTACAACTCTTAGCATCGTTAGTTCTACAATATCTAATCATTAACCACTTCGCTGATAAAACAAGGCTTCACAGTATTCACACTAATCTACAATACTTAAGCACTTAGCATATAAATGGATTAGAATGAGCATATCAAGCACTAAGCATGACTATCTTGATCAGATATAATACTCTCACATATCATAAGCACAAAGTAGAAGTAGATCTATCTAAACATATCAAGCACTTAGCAAATAACATGTGAACACATCAAGACAAAGCACAAAGCACATAACACAATGTTTACGTGGTTCACCCCCACCCTGGGGCTACGTCCACCAACTCTTCTTCTTTATTGCCTTCAGTCAATTGGTTACAAGCACAAAGCCATCAAAACCCTTACTCCGCACAGGACAAAAGATCTGCGCAGCTCGCTAGATCCTTCTTCCTTGCGTTACAACACTAAGTCATCTATAGTCTCGCACAAGGACTTTCACTCAACTCTGCAAGTCTTACTCAGAATGCACAAAGCCCTGATCACGCAGATCCAACTCTTGGAACTTAGCCTACATCACATAGATATACTATTCAACTTTAACTTACATTGCCTATCCTTCTATTTATACATACAAAATAGGCCTAAGCATGGGTAAACCCACGGGCCGACATCCTATTCCTGTTACATATTCCCAAAAACCCAAAAGGATCCAAAAGTGGGTCGAGATCCCGTGATCTCTGATTTGTCTTGCGCTCCTCCTTCAACAAGCTGTCGAAGTCCCAAAATAGGTCAACATGACCAAGAAACCCGCAAAACTTGGTCAAGGGCCAACACTCGCCCTCCACTACCATTCAATCCAACTGCCCAAGCTGATCGCATTGTTTCTCCTGTCTAGTCCTAACATGCAAGCAAAAGGCTCAAAACCACCATGCCCAAACCAAGATTGATAAAGGCAAAAAAGTGGCAAATTCCCCTAAATCTTCCTAAAATTCATCTGAATCAATGTCCTCCCATATTCACATCAAAGAAAATTTCTCCCATGTCATTAGCGAGATCCATCCTCAAGGTTCCAATCAACCTAAGGCTGGAACATAAAGATCAAAAGAGGACAGTAATGGAAAGAGGCAAACCGCCTCTCATAGAAAATATGGATTTTTATGTTGTTATTGGCATGGTAACCAACTATTTTTTTTGGACAACAAGCATATATTTAGACCAAATGTTTTGGACAACATGGATATTATCCTATTTTTGGTCAACAATCATATTTTATTTTTGTTAAATATAAAATGTTTGATTATTTATGTGAATGGGATTTACAAGGAGAATGTTGGAGCATATCTTGGGTTATTATATTTCACATTATGCTGTTTATTGAAGTCAATAAAAAGGGAGTAACAAGGAGGAGTCATATTTTGTTAAAATTTAACAAAGAGATAGGGGTCCCACCTATTTAGTTATTATTTAATAGACCCATATTTATTATTATCTATTTGTCTCAAACTAGTGGTTAAGCTAACTAAAGCTTAACAAAAGAAAGGTAGTTGAACTACCATAACTTGTTTTGAAGAAGAATAAAAGCTCAATCAAAAGAAGAGACAAAGGGAGGTGTTACACATTATTTTGATCACCCCAGTGATCCATTGACAACATGTGTTCATGTTCCCAAAAAGAGCCTTTCTTTATGAGGAAAGTGATTGACTTTCTCTTCTCAAAAACCCTATTAAAGAAGGTCGTCGCAGGCTGCATTATACATAGGATGCGATGATGCCTAATCGTCGCCCTCTTCTCTAAAGATGGGATGCAACGTCTCCGTAGGTTTCCCTACAACTAGGGTGCGACGATGTCAAAAGACTAAGAAAAGGTCGAGTTTCACGAAAGTTCTAGAAGGGGATCTTTTAGAAGATGAGGTGGCATCTGTATGGTTGGGATCCTACTCACTTCTTTGATTTGGTGGGATCATCCTAATCTCTCCAACCATCTCTTTTTCCCCTATATAAAGAGGGATTTCTCATGGAAAAGGCTAAGTTTAATGAAGGTTAATGATAATTGAATAGACTAAGAATTGGATGAGGAATTCTACTTCAATTCATACTCGAGGGCTTCATTTCAGTTCATCAAGTCATTGTGGATCTTCTTCATTCAAGATTGGAGGAAGTGTGTGTGTTGGAGCAAAGGGTCATCGAGAGGGGACCTTGTGACATCAAGGCTTTGGTTGTAATATCCACTTTCACTTTAATATAATACAACGATAGGTTTCTTTACCATAAAACTTGTCTTGTTTTATTGTATGATTCCTTGATCACATGCATAAGCTCTTGTTGAGTATATTGGATTGCTTTCACTTTGGTTGGTTTGTGTTCCCTTGCAGATTCAATATCACAGGAGCACCAGAGTGAAGCTAGGACGACAACGACAAGAGGAAGCGATATTTAAATGGTATGTTGCACATCTCTTGTTAAATAGTAAACTCAATGATTAGAGCTTAGGGAAAGCGTCATATTCTGTTATGTTTTGTTCTAGATGTAGGTGAATCTAGGGAGATCCGTTTATGTCCGAATTTACCGATAAGTCCCATAACAAAATTGGTGACCATACTGGGGATACGACCTCCTTTTGATTTTTTTCTTCCCATTTGCCTTTAGCATGCCTTCTTCTAATAAATCCCATTTTCCAAGTCTGTGGGTGATCCATCTCGACTCCCTGGGTTTGGAAGTTCCATTAGATTTTTTGTCTTTCTTCCATTTTTTCCTAATTTATAGAGATCATTGCACTGTGTCTCATTGGCAGCCTGCGACAACCTTCAAACGTCGCATCCTGCTTGATCAATCCAACACGACGACATCGCACTGTGCTTTGTTAGTAGCCTGCGACGACCTTTGTGCGTCGCACTATATCCCATATCCAGCCTGCGACGACTCCTGCAGATTTTGTTGGAGTGAGTCAATTTGTCTTTTTCCCTCCCAGAATTGCTTTAGTAGCCTAGGGTGAACTTCTGATGCCCATGTTCGATTGATCTCTGAGTTTAAAGCTTGCTTGTGATTGGTTTTCAGTGATTGAAAGTCTTTCGTTGCTTTTTGCAAGTTTTTTGATTGTGATCATTGTCACAAGGATATAATCTCAGATCTTGATCTGGGTGCTTGTTTGACAAAGGGTCTTTGGTTTGTTTCAAGTTTTGGATTCATTTTTATTTTCAGATTGTTTTTTGATTAAGAAACACTTTTTTCTTTCATACGACAAAAGGTTTTTTTGTCTTTTTCATTTTTGTCTAACGAGTTTGATTTGGGAATTGTGTTGAGAATTTCTTGATTTTCTTGGGTTACATTTTCCTTTCGTCATCACATCTCTGATTTTGTTTTGGAAAGGAATAACTAAATTCATTTATTCTTTTTAGTAATCTTTCATAAGAAAATTCTTACATTTGAAATATTGGTTAAAGAGAAGAATTGGAAAATTTTGTAGTTCGTGATTATTTGGAATTGTGTTCGTTCAAAATTAAGAAATTGCAATTTGTAGCTTGTTGTACTTCAAAAGAAATACCTTCTCTCTATTGTAACTAGAGTTCATTGAATTCAAAATTTGCATATTCATCTCTTTTTGCATTTTATTAGGTCAAGGTCACAACTTAATCAATTTCACTTCCATCTCCCTTTTGAGTAAACAACAACCTCTAAAACACTGTGTAAACATAAAATTTATTAGTTACTTTTATTTTCTAGGGATCTTTTTCACCAACATTAGCTAGGATCGCGTTTTGGAATAGGTTGTAAGGCACACTCTCCAAAGCATCAAAACACACAATAGTATGCTGTGATAGGGAGAGTTCAAATCCAATTGCTATATTTTTTCCTGGGAAGCCCTTCTGACACAAGGGTCAAACCTGAGGTCGCATTAAGACTAGCAGAGTTACTCACCCTGCTTTGTTGGTCTTGGTGTATAGATTGAGCGTATTATTGGTTGTCACTTTAAGGTATACCCACAATTATGAGTGGAAGCCTTTTGAGTTGATTTCGGGCTAGATACCCTACCTTTGTGTGTGGATCGAACTGTCGATTATTTCCCCAGGCATCACTGTTGTAGTTGGTAACCTTAGTAGCCTATGTCTCTAGGGTATTTGCACGAGGTGATTGTGGAGGGGAAAGTCTTCACGGTACCTGGAATCGACATTGGCCAAACTCACTTGGGCTCCTTGGAGGGTATACCCACGATTATGTGTGGGAGCTTGCACCAGGGTGTAAGTCCATTAAGCAGGTCATCAACGTAACTTTTCCACCTGCTTATCCCAACCCCTTCTTGTCTTGATTTCACAACATTGGATTTCATCACCAACTAGTGACTTCAGAATAAGAAGGTTTGTTTGCTTGGTTTGATTCCTATATTTTATTAGTGAATGTTGTTTGTTTTCTCTAGTTGGCCATAGATTTTTTTTGTTCTTTACTTGGTTCAGCCAACATCAACCTTCACCATTCACGTAGGATGCAAGGGCTTCCCTCGGAAAATCCGAAAGTTTACCAACCTTTGCTTCCTAATTCACCAGAAGGCTCTCCCAAGGGAGTAGTCAACAACGAGGTAGCTTCTGAAGTTGGAAGCACACACTCTTTGGAAGGATTTCAAATTGTTTTGGATTCCTTAGAAGCATTTCAACTTCCCCGAAACCCGTCGTTGAGTGTTAGACGATATCCGCATATGCTTCGGATGAACTCGTTCGACGAAATTGTTGTTGTCGATAATACTGAAGTACCTATCGGACCTAACGCAAGATCTAAAGTAGAGGATCCACTTTTTCAAAGTGAATCATTTAGGACACTGACTCACACTATCATAACTTTTTATCCTGGTTCCATCCCTTTGATAGTAGGTGATCTTTACGGTAACCTAGGAGCTAGTCCCGATCCACCTATGGCATCACAAATGCCTGGGACATCTGTTACCTATACAATACCCCTATACTATTTTACTAGTACTACCAATAGTGTCACCACCATTTTAGACCAATTGTTGATTGGTTCTCACTCGATTCCTACTCTTCAGATGGCCCATTTGATTATCATCCCACAAGCTACCATAGTTTCTACTGAAAATGTGGTTACCACCCAAGCTCCAATTGGGACACCACTTCCACTTGGACCAAATCCATCACTCCCCCCTAGGTATAGAGCTTTGAATACTTCCATGGCTATCCCTACCTAGGTTCCATCCAGAGGTTCTAGGATTTTTTTTCTTCCTGGGTACAATTCTGCGACTCGGTTCATTCCCACACCTGCCCAGGTTCTCTCCGGAGGGCCTTATGTTCCTCCCCCACCTTTGTTCGGAGGATATCATTATCCTGGCCCTAGTGGCTCCAATATAGTTGGAGGCACCAGTATTTATATCACTTCTGGTTTCCAGATTCATATTGGAGGTCAGCCTCAAGATGGGGGCAACCTCAATTTGGGGGACAACCTCAACTTGGGGGGAAACCTCCGGTTGGAGTCCATAACCCACTTTATGGACAAAATGTACCTGTGTTACAATCGTAACCTTGGAACCTTCCTTTCCAAGGAAATCTACAACTGTCTGGGGGGAAACATCTTGAATTCAATTCTTTTGTACCCCCCAACCTCGGTGAACTGTATCCAAGATCTTTGAATCCCACTTTGGGTCAAAACGTTCAATATAATGTTCCTTTCCAAGGGAACATATCTAATCAACTCAACCCTGTGGGCTATTTGCCTCAGAATCCTCCACAACCAAATCTCCCAGGACTGTCTAATTACCTGTAGACTGCTTATTGTCCTACTGGTATACCTACGGGGCTTGCTCCTCAGAAATACCAGTTTCCTCAAGTGAACTGACAATTGCCTTTTCTACCCACTTTGGATTTACCTGATTTGTCTAGGATTTTGAATGATCCTATATTACACTCTCCTTATTTCATACCGACCAAGTTACCATTTGACATTCCTAAATTTGATGGTCGAGTAGGAGAAGATCCGAATAATCATGTTATGAATTTTCACATATGGTGTTCATCCAACTCCTTGATGGATGACTCCATAAGATTACGACTTTTGCAATGAACTCTCACGGGTTTGACAACAAAATGGTACATCGAGTTACCGTGAGGATTCTTTAATGACTTTAACACCCTAGCCATGGCCTTTTTGACACATTACCAGTTGCCAATTCGCTACGAGACAGGAACCGAAATTTTGAGTTCTTTCAAGCAATTCTCGTCCACTCATATTTATGATCACATCCATGAGTGGAGGAGGATAAGACGTTTAATCAAATTTCCCCTTCTTGATCAATTATTGACTGAGTGGTTTACCAAACCACTCATTGGACCTATCGCTCATGATGTCGCCATGGGTGGTGTTGTCACTGAAGAGTAGGCGATTAGTCGTGATCAATACCTAGATCTCGTTTATTCGCAAATAAGAACACTTTACAATTTGTTTCATGACGCTCCTCGTCCTTCCACAAACACTACCCCAACACCTCGTACAATTTCTCATGCTGCTGATGGCGTGATTGGCACCTTTCATGCTGAGACCTCATTTGCACACGCTGGTCACACCAATCCCAAATCTAATAATTCTAATGTAAAAAATACTCCTACTCCTACTCCTTCCACTGGTAAGACTATTGAAGTTAATTATGTTCAATCCACGCCTACCGAAAATAATCAAAATAAAAAGAAAGTGACGGGTAAGAATAAGGAGGACAAGAATAATAATCCACAATATGATAAAGCCAAAACATAGACCGTCGATGAGAAATATAAACATAAACCTTGTTACCCTTGTCTTATCTATGGTGACAATCATTATAGGAAAGATTGTCCAAGACGTGCCGAGGTTACTAAGTTCCTCCAAGGAACCAAAAAGCCTTCTACACCTGCCGTTTTGTCACAAAATTTCCCTTCCCAGCAATAAGCCCAACTGGTCATTCATGACCAAGCTTCTCGTTCTACCCCATCTTATGTCCTTATGTGTACTAGTGACTCAAAAAAGAACGAAGTTGTAGTCGCAACTCGAGCCAAAGATTACTCTCTGTCAAAAGAGAAAGTTGATTATATACCACCTTCATTGGTTCAAACTTCTCCCCCAATTGCACCTCCAAACAATCCTCTTCATCTCGAACAACTGGGTCTCGATACAGTTCTTCGCCCTCCTCCCAAAGGCGTTGTTTGAAATTCCACATTTAATTCTCACGCACGTGCTGCCCAAAACTACAGTATTGTAGAAGACCTTGTGCAAGGACCCTCTGCGATGTCAGCTCTCGAAGTCCTTCAAAGTTGTCCTGCTCAAGGGAAGGCACTGTTAAAGACTATTGGTGGAATCAATCCCACATATACTAATTTAATAATCTTTGACTTGGAATATCACATTCCAAGGCTTCCTCCTTAGTTAGCATTTCAGATCCAAGTTGCTGTTGAAAACAAGAATATCTGTAGAACCATTATTGATGAAGGAGCCTCGACTTGCGTTATGTCTGTTACTTGTTGGAAAGCTATTGGCTCTCCCACCCTCACTAAATCACACAATACACTTAAGGCCTTCAATGGTACATGTTTTAAACCCTACGATGTTCTTCCTTCATTGTCTATTACGTTAGAAGGAAAATCAATCAATGTAGAAGTTGAGGTCTTCGATGCACCTCTCGATTATAATCTTCTGCTTGGTCGTAGCTGGATCAATTCCATGCATGCAATTATGTCTACCATTTTTCGTGTGATACGTTTCCTGCACCAAAGAAAGGTCGTTACTGTCAACCAACTGGTCTTCTTTAATTCTGATTCTTGTACTAGCAACATACCCTTTATCTCGAAGACACCTTCTGGTTATGAGAATTTCGGTGTGGGTCTCTTGAAATATTCCACTTTGATGGGTACATTTCCAATCCCACCACCCGATATTCCCCCTCCTTTTGTTGCCTCTATTAACATGATCTCCACCACTGTTTGTGAAACCCCTGCATCATATGACCCATGGGCAGTACCTAACCCTGATGATTGTCTTCATTACGGTGATGAGATGCCTTTAAGTCCGGTGGAATCAACTTATCAAGCTATTCAAACGACAACCCCCTCCTCTCCTTCTCTATGTGATTCATCTCCTGATCCGTTCCATGTGATCTTTACTACTGATGAGATGATCATGTCAGTCATGTTTATGGAAGATACCCCATGGGACGATGGGCATCATTGCTCCATTCTCTTCCTATAACGTAATACCATAGAGAGCTACCAACGGATTTCGACTTTGTCGACCGTGGTTGTTATTTCTTCCGTTCCTGAGTCAACACATGATGTTTTGTACGAAGGGAACCCGAGTAACATTTTGCCTACCATTCCTCTTGAAATATCGATTAAACCTGGAGTCGTGGATAATGTTCATATAGGGGCCTCATGTTCTACTGATGAGGTCCACACTTATAAAGCCCTTTTCCAAGAGTTTCGTGACGTTTTTTCCTGGAGTTATGAAGAAATGCCAGGTATTGATCCTTATATCGTTGTACATGAGATTAAGACATACTCGGACGGTAAACCCATTAGGTAAAGACTTCGCCCAATGCATCCACGCAAAGATGCTGCTATCAAGCTTGAAGTTGAAAAACTTCTTAAAGCTAGCTTTGTCTATCTCTTGGCTTTGACTGATTGGGTATCCAATCTAGTTCTGGTGAATAAGAAAAAAAGTACCATTATCGTTTGTGTCGATTATAGGGATATAAATAAGGCTTGCTCTAAGGAAAATTACCCAACCCATTTTGTTTACCAGATCGTTGAAGACTGTGCCGACAGTGAAATCTTCTCCTTGATGGATGGTTTCTCCGTCTATAATCAAATTAATATTTTACCCACAGACCAACACAAGATTGCTTTTATTTTCCCTTGGGGAACCTTTGCCTATCGGAAATTACCCTTTGGTCTCAAGAATGTTGGCGCAACTTTTCAACGTGACATGTCTTATGCTTTCCATGATATTGAGCACATTGTGAAACCCTATCTTGACAATCTACCGACGCATTCCATGCATCGCCAAAATCACTCGACAAATTTAAGGGTCATTTTCGTACGCTTTCGTTATTATCATATACGTTTGAACCCACACAATTGTGTTTTTTGTGTGAAGTCCGACCGAGTTCTTTGTTTTATTGTGTCAATACATAGAATTTGAGTAGACCCCTTGAAGGTTGAGGCTATTCTCAATCTACCTCCTCCTTCCACACTACGCCAACTCCAAAGTTTGCAAGGGAAGGAAAATTTTTTGTGTCATTTCATCCCCAATTACACTGAGCTGATGAAAGGATTCACTTGGCTACTCAAGAAAGGTTACGAGTTTGTATGGGATGATACTGCAAACAAAGCCTTTGAAGCTTTGAAACTTTCCTTAACCCATACACCATCACTGTTCCCCCCTGACTATAGCCGAGATTACTTCCTCTACTTAGCTGCTTTGGACTCTAACATTACTATGGTTTTAGTCCAAGAGGATGATTCACATGATGAACATGTGATATGCTATTTGAGTCGGAGTCTCACGATTACTGAAACCAAATACTTACATGTGGAGAAGCTGGCCTTGGTGGCTGTTCAAGTTGTCCAACATTTTCGTCATTATGTCCTATTATGCAAAACCACTGTTATTTCCGATTGAAACCCCATGCAACATATCCTTAATCGACAATTGCTTGGGGGAAAGTACTCCAAATGGATAATTATTCTCCAGGAGTTTGACTTGGATTTTGAGCGCGCCAAGTCCAAGAAATCTTTGGTTTTTGTCAAACTGATACGTGACCTTCCCTTCACTGAGATAGAAAATGTGGCAGAGGATTCTTTTCCTGACGAATCCCTTTTTCTAATCAGTTCTGATGATGTATGGTATGAATATATCATTATCTATCTCCAGACTCAAACTTTCCGGCTCGATCTATCTAGTACAAATCATCGTCGTATACGGTATCAAGCCCGCCAATACACCATTCTTGGTGATATCCTTTATCGCCGCAGTATTGACTCCATTTTTCGACGATGTCTCACTTATGATGAAGTTGAGAAAACTTTGAATGACTGTCACTTCGAAGCATGTGGCAGTCATATGTCTGGGTATGCCACTGCCCAAAAGATATTATGAGTGGGTTATTTTTGGTCTTCTTTGTTTAAGGATTACATTACTGCCCTCTAGAAATGCCACACTTGCCAAACTTATAATAACAAGATAAGATATCATCCTGCTCCTTTACATATTGTAGTTTCCGTTGGTCTATTCGCCAAATGGGGCATTGACTTCATGACATGTAACCCTCACTTGGTCGGGGGGCATGGATACATCATTATAGCTGTTGTAATAGATATCACAAATTGACTGCGCTGCCCAAGTTGTTAATTCAACACTCGTTGATCTGCCCGGTTTGACAAAGGTTGCTGTAGAGGGACAGCCAGAAATCATTGTTGATGATATTGAAAATATGGTTCGCAGCTATGTTGACAAACCCAATTGTCTTATATTGGCAATTTCTCCTGCAAACCAAGATATTGCAACATTTGATGCTATAGAACTGGCCCGAGAAGTTGATCCTTCAGGTGATAGGACATTTGGAGCGTTGACAAAGCTTGATCTCATAGACAAGGGAACAAATTATATAGACGTTCTTGATGGGCGAGCATATCATTTACAACATCCATGGGTTGGAGTTGTTAATCATTCACAAGCTGATATTAACAAGAGCGTGGACATGATTGCTGCCCGGAGAAAGGAACGTGAATATTTTGCAACTAGTCCTGATTATGGACACTTGTCAAGTCGAATGGGTGTAGAATATTTAGCTAAGCTACTTTCGAAGCAACTGGAGAATGCCATTAAGTCACACATACCGAGTATTATGTCTTTCATAAACAAAACTATGAACTTGAATCAGAGATGAATCATCTTGGCGAGACCAAATCACTACCCTGCCTAGTTAAGATGTATGATGGCCTGGATGCAACACTAAAGCTAAATGATATTGTAGAGTTCATTGGCATCTTCACCTTTGCTCCTGAGCTGTCGACTCCCCTTGTTCAAGACGCTATTGGGAATTTCTTTTTTGACGAGGATATTTCAAGGCATTTTCCTGCTAGTAAGGTTCCTTGCCTGCACTGTAGTATATCACGGAGGCTCTCTAGTGGCAATTTGGTCTCATTATATGAAAGTTTTGAGGTGCCTTCAACATCACTTGTAATGAGGAAGCTAAGAGAGACCTTGCTCCAAAGCCTCACAACTGTCTTTGGAGGAGATTCTCTTGCAGCACATTGTTTCCTGTTACATGTTCTCTCACAGGTTCCATGTAGGCTTGGTTCACACCTTTTGACACGGCTGGCATCGTTGACGGTCCTCATTCCACCGAGAAAAGACGAAAAAGAAGGAAACGAAAGTCTGGAATGCCGGTCGTGGAATTGTGCCATAAAGAAAGTTGTAATTTTGTTGTTGTTGCTGCAGGCGAAATCTTAGCCCTTAAAAGTTCAACACAGGTGCGTGCTGCGAGTATTATAATGGCTGCCAGATATTGTTGGAAATTAACAGAACTTCGTCTGGTTTTGAAATCCTGTTTGTGGGAAAAGATGCGTGGATATCCTAGCGGTATTGATTTGGCTTGAGAAAAACGATTATTCACGAGTATTTTTCATAAATTGCAGAGGAAAATAAGAAATAAGTGCATTGTGCCGTCAAAGAAACAATCTGAAGAAAGATTAACCGGAGAAATATTTAGAGACATTCAAGACTGGGAAGCTCGAGAGTAAGTAACTCTTTTCAAAGGACTCGAGTTGATGCTGCTCTGGATTGTATACACTGTTTGAAAGATTTCCCGACAATAGAATTCGACTGCTGCGTCGTGACGGGTGGACGAGGATTTGTGGCTCGTAATCTTGTTCAGAAACTTCTCGAATCTCGTGATGGATCGTAAAAATTACCGATTTAGCTGCTACAATTAATTTGGATGTCAAGGATGAACAGAGTTTGATTCTCGCGGAGGCTCTCAAGTCTGGACAAGCGGTATACTATGGTGTTGCTCTCAGAAACAAGTCAGAACCGGTTGAAATCTTCCAAGGGGCATCTGTTATCTTCCACATGGCTTCACCAGATTCATCCATCAATGATTTCAAGCTACGTTACGATGTCACAGTTCAAGACACACGTAATGAAATAATTGCTTGTTTTATCGTACTGGGCACTGATTTGTATTATTTGCGTCACATGAGTTACGAAGATTCGAGTGAATTTAACTGTGCATACGATAAAATCATTCGCGTCGCAGGAGTTACGGAGATTCGAGTGAATTCAACCATGCATACGAGAAAATCGTTCGCGTCGCAGGAGTTACGAAGACTCGAGTGAATTTTTACAGTATGCATTTCCATTTCCGTTACAATAACCTCCAGACGTTTTGTAAAGCAATAAGAACTCTGCATGAAAGTTAAACCAGGCAAAACGATACTCCATACGCCATTTGTCGAAGCTATTAGTAACGGTTTTAAAAGAGCTGGCAGAACGTCGGGCGTCACATAATTCCTTGAAGGTTCGTCAACACCATTCACGAAATCGGTATATTGCTTGAAAACAAGCACACCAGACGCAACAGAGGCTTCGAATGCCATCATATTTCTTATCATTTCCTCTGTGTTGGTGTCCAACTTTACTTTGGGGAGGTAAAGGATGGTAGTTTTCTCGTCAAAATGCATTGTGGTGAGGTCGCCATCAGTAGGAGAGAATTTCACTCCCGCGAAACATAAATCGGCCACAAAAGGAATATTCAGTTCGTGTCAAGAGGGCTGTATGATCTTAACAGAATATTCTTCTCCAGCTTTGATTGCATCTTTATTGAGTCTCTTCAGAAAATCAAGTAAGGGCAATTTCATCACAAATTGTACAGGCCTCTAGTTCAGCGCTCGCCGAAGCAACTCCATGAGAAATCGAATGGGGCCAACGTCAATAGAGGAGAGACTTTTCCAGAACAAATTGAGGGTTTCTGCAACAGTTGAACTGTCTGCTGGATCAGGCAAATCATTTTCTTCCTCAATGCGTGCGATATCCCATTGCCCTCGATTGACATATAAGCGATCTTCTGTTTTCCAATAGAATTCGGAAAGCTTTTGCCAAACAGATTCCACTCCATTCAATCTACTGTACAAATTTGCGGATGGAACTTTGGATTCTGCAACTCGGTTCTTTCTTTTTCGTCTGTCATTTGTCTGAGAATATCGATCGAATTATTTGGGTTTCTTGCTTCGAGTTTTGGTGAAGCTTGAAACAGTATACATGGAATCGTTTGAAGAGGACATGGCACAAAGAGAGCTCATCGCTGAGAAGGATCAATGGCTGGATCTCAGAGTATTCTATGTGTGATTGAGCTCATGCCCATTTGAAAAAATCGCCTCAGTTTTTAACTCTCTACCACATTCCCAGAGATTTCACCGTTGGACTCAAAATGAATGGCAAGCGCATTGCTCCTTCTGAGACTACTTCTTCCATTCTGCGCAGCGAGAGGGTTGATAAGCAACTCGCAGAAGTTACTTATGTCGGTACAGACAATGTTCACAAAAGGGGATACTGGAGCTGATAAGGGAAATGACTCGGAGGTTGAAGTTATGGACACTGAAGCTGTCAGTGAACAGAACTCGGAGCCTGAAGTTGAAGACCATGAGGGTTCATCTCGTAAAAACCTTCTCACATGGACATTAAGGAGAATTCAGACTGTAACGCATGGACAATACTAAGAGAATACCCCACTTGTCAAATGACTGATATCGGTTCAACGAAGCATCTGGCAGCCACAAAGTCTAGAAGACAAATCGTTTCACATTCCCTGGAATGCAAAGAGTTTCAGATATTTCGTTTA